>OMLM01007983.1:26373-40741 GCA_900302695.1 Helostoma temminkii
CTTTGATTCTTTAATTTTAAAATACCCTAGGGGCTAAAGCATGTGTATTTTGCTGTAATGCAGTGACACCCCGGTGAGAGGATAATTTCAAGGACGCTTAAATATGGAAATGTGTTTTGAACTAAAGAGGGACAAAGTTTTCCTTCTTCTCCTTTAGTAACTCTGGGTTTTTTGTCATAAGAATTTACTTCATCAGTTTTTTAAGTTAAAATGGTGTTGTCTGTCCACACTCTATATTTAATATGATTAATGAATGAATTTATGCACCTGTACATATTGACAGGTATTTAACAGTTATAAGTTATTTAGCTTTACAGAGACTGAACATTATGAAATATTATTCTATTTTATCCAGATTATCCTGCAACATGTTCAGTGTGATGAGTGTGGGTGGTTGACTGCCAGAGAGAGCCAGACAAAAAGGTCAATATGCAGGGACAGAAAGTGATACTTTGTTTGTTTTTGACACTTTGTTTTCATCGCTTCCAAGTTAGTTTGGCTTGCGAGGGTCAGTGCCCCTGACCGCAGCACTCTCTGAGGTCACTCAGGACCCCTCACCCCACCCAGTCTCCCCTAGTTATTTATTCCCAAATACCCACTAGTGAAATTGGCTGAGGGCTAATCAACATTTAGCTCCTCCGAGTGTGTTATTACACAGCAATTGATGGATGGTACAATTACACCCTGTGTCATTTAGCTAAATGGCTATGTAATCCTAATGAGTTTTTATTCAAACGCTGACTAGTTAGTGCAAGGAGAGCTGGGGGTGGTGAGGTAAAAAGGAAGTGAGGATGGAAATGCAAAAGGAAGCCACAATAACCTCTGTAAAAAATGGAGGGAGAGAGAGAGAGAAAGAGCAAGAGAGAGAGAAAGAAAGAGAGAGAGAGTAAAATGATAAATGTGTGTTGCCTTTGTTAATGGGAGCAACAGCACTACAGCCTGGTTAAGATGCTAAGCACTTTTCAGCCTGACTTTTAATGCAAATGCAGGGGGCTACAGTGATGGTCACAGTGCAAAGTATAGGTTATATATTACACATCTTATATATGACCCGATTAACCAGCACATCCTATATGGGAATTATGTCCATACCAGATGATTTTACACCCTTACAATTTATGTCCAGTGTCAGTGTTCAAAGCCCATGCAGAACATTGCGTGTTATACTGTAGTGAGGCAAAAAGTAATGGAGTGGTCATCAGGTGGTGGATGGTTGTTATATAGCCATAGGTTAAGTCATTATATAAAAACTGGATATAAAACTTGAACATAATTCTGTCTGGAGCAAATTTCACTTTTCATATATAAAAGACCACTGTTGATCTGGCTCTTTATCAAAGTAATATGCAAACAAAACTCACATTTTGTGAGCACTCACGCTAAACTTATATTTGTTTTTTCTTTGACACCTAGCTCTGAATTCTCACTTCTCTGTATGCTGATAATAGACAATCAAGACATTTATTGTTTTGTTTTTTCCAGTCTCAGCAAAGATCTCTGATCTGATCTGATGCTTCCTGCAGCAGTCGGAGTCTATTGGAGCATGAGGATGAGCGCATGCTAAAATTACTCAAGCAGAATAAGGCAAGTGTCTATATGATATGGTAAATATCAGCTGATTAGCAGTAAGCAGCTGATTTATATTTGTTATTTATTTATATTCCATTACAGTGTTATTGACAATGTCCTAATGTATAACAAATAATAGTTATTTATCAAAATAAAGTTATTAATAAAGTTAATAATACTTTTTTAAAAGCACTTAACTTAACTAGCAAAAGAAAAGGGTAAAGAAAGAGAGAGTGTAACAAAAAGTGAGTAAAACCATTTCCAACCTCTATGACAGAGCTGATGGATGGTTGCAAAACATAAAGTGATACTCCACCAAAAATCTCTTTCAGGTATGTATCACTCATCCCCTCTGGACTTTAATTCCTCATGGAGAATGCGGGCTGCAGTCAGCCTGGGTTCCAATACTGATGTTTACTGATGTTGTCATGGCAGAAAAATACAAACATTGTTTTCAAGCAACTGAAAAAGCCAACTACAGTATGAAGGTTAGTACAAGTAAAACACAAGCTGTTATAAGGCCTATATGGATAGTAGGATTAAAGTGATTAAATCAGGAGCCAGTCACATGCACGTGAGATGCACAACTGAAAAACGTATACTGTGTGGACACATATGAAACTCAGCTGCTAGATGCAGACTGCAAAGAGGCAACCAGATGAGCAACTATTGAGGTGATTTTGAGCCATGAACGAAACACTAACTTCTTTATTCTAACCAGCGGAAGGCTGCTTTTCAGAGTTTAGTGATATTAGAAAAACCGGGAAAGAATAATAAGTAACCACATAAAGACAAGAGTTTCAATACTCACTTCAGACAAGGAAAATAAAATTCACACTTTTTTATCATGCACAGACTTACCAGCGTAGGTTGAATCCATATAAATGTGTGTTAGCAGTGGGGTGTTTAAATAAAACCTGAGAGGATTAGATGTGCTGGTGGCTGCTTTCAATAAGTGATGTTATCAATATGATGTTCTTAATGAGGAGGACAGAAATATTGTACTCTGGTCGTCTAAGTCTTAACACCAGCCGTTCTTGAAAAGGCCTCCCTCATCTAAGTCGCAGTGGGTGGAAATTGATTTCGATCCTCCTGAGAAGCTGGTCTATATCATTCACCTTTTTGGCAGGCTTCAGAGGAACGCAGATATAAAGTTTGAAAGGCATCACAGACACCGGGTGGGGTATTGTCACATCCCAGTTGTGCTTCTCCTCTCCGCTGCCTCTCTATTCTGTCTGGAACTGCTCTGTTATGATAAGCACTATCACCTATGGTGTGTATGTGTGTGTGTGCGTGCACTGTGCAGTGAGAAAGTTTCACGCATTCACTCCACTGTCTCTCCAAGACAGCATGATTTATTAAATTTGCCCTAATGCGCCCGCATCCTCTGAGCATGATTAGTTTTCACAGCTGTTTAAAAACCCTTCCTGCATGACTGCCAAAGGACTGGAAACTACTGCTGCTGATTAAAAACAGTAGAATACAACAAATATTTGAAGGTGCCCATGTTTCTTTTTGTGTGCCAGTGCAGATTCTGAAATTTATATAGTAGTTCGAACACATTGAGAGTAGTAAAGCAGCAGTGTTGTGTCTCCTATAACCCTTTACAGATTTCTATTTTTTATATTAAGTACTATCATAAAACAGGTCAGCAAAGCTACTGGGTTAAAGATATGTCTACTTTTTTGTGTTTTCCTCTTTTTACCCTCCACAAAGCCTACGGGTCAATACAAACTAAAAAAGTGTGTATTGGCTCATTTAAGGGATAGTAAATATAGAGAAGTAGAGAAAAGGTTTGTTATATTTTCTGTCAAACACACAGACATGTAACCTCTCTCTTTCTGCTATTCTCATTTCATTGCTCTATCCATCCAGATCATTTCTAAAAGACAGGGGAAGAAACAGTGAGGGTAGCAAGAAAATGTTTCTGTCAGTCAAACAACAAGACGGATTTTAGCCCCACAACCCTGCTTAATACACACCACACACACACAGACACACACGCACACTTGCAGACAGAGATAAAACCAATTGGTTTAGTCAATTTGAGGAAAGCTTGGTTTAAAATGAATGTCACTGCAGCAAAGAGCAAGTTTTCATATCATTTACAACAGTGCACACACAGACTCACATATATGCACATGCACATAAAACCTAGTATAGAAATACACACAACATGACACACAATCAACCTCAGACTTCTTTTCCTGCAAAAGGAAGGAGAATCATTAATTTTTGGGTGCTGCTGTCTCCATATCACAGATACTCCTTTTCTTTTTCACCCATACACTGACAAGCAATCCATTTGGTGCCTAACACAAGTGAGGAAGGAAATGTGGACATTAAATTACTGCTATCAGGCAGCAATATTGAAAAAACACACTGGATCTCAGGTAATTGTAGAAATCGCACAGTGGAGATCTCAGGCGAGGCACGACTTAAATGTCTTACGGTGTATTTGCATCTAAACTACCCAGAAAGCTGATATGACAAAAAGCAACAGGCAAGAGAATTAAAAAGTTTGTTTGTTTCAGAAACTCACTGTATCCTTCATATTCTTCATGACTGCAGAAAGGAGTCCCTGGTCAAACTGTTTCACCCCATTCTCCCTTTCTAACCTTTCTCCTCAGGATTTCTTTTTCTCAATGGTCTCACTTCCCACCCCACACTGTCCTTCTTCATGTCAAATTAAAGTGATGGAAATGAACTTGAGGGGACGCTAATTGCAATTGTCAATCCAATCTAGGTCGAGGCTGAAAGACAGGGGCTCCCTAGCACTTCATCAGTCTTCATTAATATTGAAGAAGTTTGCTGAGGACCAGGGGGCCAACGTAATCTGCACTCATCTAACAGTGCATCAAAAATTACAAAGCTGGGGAGGGCACCAATGGTGCCTCAGGGACAAATGTGCCAGTCAAGAAGACGTAAGAAGAAATATGTCAGAGGACAGGGATGGAGTGCAGGAATAGATGCTGCTTTGAAACGCTTGGGGAAAGAGCACTTGAAAGCACCTTCATTTGTGACTTACTCAAAAGCTGTATGTGGGTGACTCAAGTGGAGATAGAATTTAAGGCAAATAACGTATATTAGTAATAATTGGTGATACTGTATAATGTCCCTCATATCATTTGTACATACATAAATTGTAACTGAAATATTCTTTAAAAGGCACCTGAAGGCAGCATAGTGTAAATGTGTTAGATAAACTCAAGTCTAAATTCATGAACAAGCAATCAATCTATCAGCTTAAAGTTCAAAACATAAAGTATACTTGGACAAAAGAAAGGAAAGCTGGACTGATGATCTGTCAATAATTTAGCACCTTACCTCATGCACACTTAAACATGAACATTCACCCTAGTCAAGTGCCAGCTGACCAAACCTTTAATAGCTGCAACTGCATAAAAAAATCTGTGTGAAGAGAGGAAAAGTAGTCTCTCACAACGACTGAGTAAAATTAACTTTACTTGTGTACTCTTTGTCAGAATAGATCATCTAACCCTATTTTTATTAAAGAAACTATAATGAGCATATGGCTATGTGAAATATGCAGCTCCCCTAGGCTTCACAGAGATATTTAGTGAGTTTCAGCTATGTGTTTACCTGTCAGGTCCACAGTGTCCTATTTGATTGCAGTGCAACGCTATATTCAGAGATACAGTACTATAGAATACATATTCTATAAATGGCAGACAGACAGTGCTAGTGATGAGCTGGTGAACAATGTACAGCATTTAGCACTTTAATAGTCAGTGAAAGGAAAAGAGACGGAAATTCACCATGTGGTCAGAAACAAAAATATCATAATGTTACTCTGTTCTAGGTGTGTAAGTAAGAAACCATTGGCAGTAAGCTTGACATCTAAACAGTGATGCTAGGTTGGTGGTTTTTTTTGTTTCCCCAACAGTACAGCACGGAGAAATTGCTCAGGTTAGAACTACTGCTCTCTAACTTTCCTTTGGCACCTTCATTAATTTTAAATACTTACATTTGCAGTTTAATGTAAGGAAGTGACTCCTTGTAGAAGTTTGCTTATCCCCCAGACCCTATTAACCCATAATAACTGGCCCTTTCACCCTAAAGCAAGGCAGGTCAAGACAACTGGGACAGTGCAGACAGGGCAGACACTTCTGCAGCCTACATTGTCTCATTTTAAGCCTCTATCTTTGTTCTGTTCTACAGAAAAATACTGAATTAGACTCAGCAGAATTTGTGGTATGTACTGAAGATATAACAGTCTGCCAGTAATTTTTGCTTAGTCACGTCACCAGACATCTCCAACCTCTAGTTACTGTTTAGTCTCTGTTATGCCTGCTCGCTAGTGCAGTAATAGAAGTTCCATCTGGTTCACATTGCTATGACAGCTGAGAGGGTTTTGAACAAGCATGGGGTGAAACACTTCACCCAAGTGTCACTGAGGGACACATTAATAGACTACGACCCTTATTCCCTACACCGTCTCTTTAGTAAAAATCACGAGTCATCACAATAGCAGTTCAACCAATATACTGAAAATGCTGCATCAAATGAGGGACCACAAAAATAAGGCCTATTTGGAACAATGCAAATTTGCAGTCAGCTTTTTGTGTTGTTTCATGTAAGGAAGTGATTCCTCACACATTCCTCAAATATTTAAAGGTGGAATTAATGGAAAACTGTTTCCAGCTGATTAGTATGTTAATCTGTTATGATGCAAAGAGAAGCATGATAAAAGGAGATAAATGGAAAAGAAAGAATGATGTTGTTTAGTAGTTATTTCTTATCTTAAAAGGTGTGCTTATAACACAAAATCTAAAGCTTTTATTGTGATTGTCTCTACTTACTGATCTTAAATAGTTTGACATCCAGTTTGTACATTTTTATTTAAAATTAAGCTTATTAAATACAGGGGCAGAAGTGGGCTAGCCATCTGGCCATCATTAATATTGGGGTATTACATGTATGCCAATGACTGCAGCAGGACAACATGGTAAGACAACTAATTTGATCTACATTGTTGTGACTTCCTACTGAGACTCCAAAGAGGGGAGGATAGGGAAAAGTTAAAATGTCATAATCACAGATCCATTCATGAGTGCATGAGAGAATGTGACATGAGGGAAAAGTGTTTCATTCACAAAAAGAAAATATTAGATTATTATGTTGATTTGCATATAACGTGTCATTTCAATGTTTCAAAGTAGTGCATACACATGTATGTTCTATTTAAAAGAAGTTCAGATGATTGAACATATTTAGGAGTGATTTAAAGACTGACATTGTGAACACTGCATGCAGTTAAAACTCACTGTTAGGTTTGAATACAAATATGCGAAAAGAGGAGAGTGCTTCAGTGCTGAAATGCAGTTATTAATCACAGGATGAACGTTGATTCATCTGTCGTGGAGGCAGTTTGGAAGATGGACTCTATTTACTGCTAAAGCCGTTTGAGGGGCTTTGGGAGGCAGCCATCAATCTCTTGGCTATCTTGAAAAGAAGGAGCCAATGCACAGACATCAGTTTCCATCACTTCCTAGAGACAGGTGGTATGGTAAGCTGCAGCATTTTTTTTCACTTCCTCCCCTCTTCTTTACCTCAAGGTGAAGTTTTTCCTCTGTGGGGAAGCATGTTATTAATGTGTTTTATCATAATAATATTATTCCCTAAAATACACACTGCACCCTGCCCTCTTGCTCCCTTGCTGTTTGGCACCCTGTGTTCCTAATTAGCATCTTCAATTAACCCGTGTTAATTGTCAGTCATGGAAAGGTGAAAGAACCTGGTAAGTCAGTGCCACAGGGAGCCGTTTTGTAAATGAGTGGTGCTGTAATGTAGGCAAGTAAAGTAGATTGTTGTCAAAAGCACCTTTAACCTTTATCTGAACATACCACCTCTATGTACTTAATTTTAGCTTGTATCAATGAGACATTAGAGGTAATTCTACAGTGGCAGTGTGAATGTTGTTTTAAGGAACAAATTGGTTCTGTGTAGTTAAACAACAATAACACTTGGGTTTTGAACTACATCTCTCCCCCCAACCGTCTTTTTTCATCTGATTCTGTGCGGCCTATTACCTCTGCAGGAGTCTAATGGTAGCACTTTACCATTCATTGCTCCCTCACCATCTTGTTTTTTTTGTCTTGCGTCGCAGGGGTTTTTTGTCAGTATTGCTCAGCACAATGTAGAACATTCAATAATTTTTTTTTTGTTGTGCTGCTTTGATGGGGTTTTTTTTGTTTGCCCTGAGAAACTACAAACATACATTAAGAGAGGATGAGGAACCATTATGTTTATCTGATGTAAACAAATAATTTTGCCATATTAACTTTAAATTATTGCTCAAAGGAGCAAAATACGAAAACATAGCTTTCCTTGTTGGAGGGCAGGCATCTCTGCGAAGCCTCTGTAGCCCAGTGCATTCTCACAGCAATATTGGGCCATTAATGCAGTCAGCATTTTAGCGTAACACCGAGGGAACTCACCAGTCCCCCAGATACACTGGAATCAATTGGAGGTGGATGGTGTTAACAGTGCAGTTTGCAGCCAGCATAGTCTAGAGTGATGTTCTTGAGAAGAGGACAGCCTACAAAGGTTAACAGCATCAGCAGATTGTACCCCTAAAAGCCTACCCTTCCTTAGTCTTTATAGTAACCTTGCTATAGCTTCTCATTACCAAGCTATTACTGTGTTGGACCTTGAGGATCAGAAACTGTCATCACCAAACACTGATTTTGTATGTGTATGCAAGTGTCATCAACCCAATATGGAAATAAGAATTCATGTAAGCAATTCTACCTCATCTCCCTCACATGTTGTCCCTCAGCATCGTGCGTGACATTCACAGCCTTGTTAATTCTACTAATATTCGTACGGTATATACTGCTAAAAAAGCATATCATCATGTATTATACCTATCTGAACTTTTTCTGAAAGGGATTCATAATCCGTGCCACAGCACTTCTGTTTTTTTGTCTGTGACTCTTGTTTAATCAAAAAGAGTTATTTGGATTTTGATTGGTCTATGCCTCAGACCACAATGGTGTGAACATACAATCAGTTAGGCACTCTGAGAAGAGAGGAAGTCTGATTATCCCTGATTAGAACAACTTTTCTGCTTATCATTGGCTATGGAGACACTAATCTCAATGCTGATTGGTACAAAAAGATCTCAGTACAGTGGATTTTCTAGTCATCAAGGTCAAATGAAAAGACAGTGATTACAAAGTTCACATTCTGAACTTTTTACTCAGTTTTAGGCAATTAATGATAACTGGATTTATGGATGGTTGATATACTGTTGATGTAGCTGTGCATCAAACAAATCTCTGTAATTGCTATTATTCAATGGTAAGAAATACTATATCTGAAACTATACTTCTAATCTACCTCACATACAAATATTCCCAGACATAAACCATATGGCCAGAAGGCGGCTTATAAGGCTGTGGATGGGAAATGTTGTTGATTATTTTATTGAAATATTGGTGGTGCCTTGTTTTGTTTGTATAATTTATGAGAAACATGAAATCCTGTAAAACCTTTTTTGTTTTTGCAGCTATCAGCTCATTGTGAAGGTCATCAATTGTTGACTCTAGTCAATTTTAATTCAAAATTCAACAAAATAAAGGAAATATATTCTGTCTACTTGAGGCACGCAGAGCCAGACTTTTCATATGCTTGGACCTTACTCTGAGGAAGGTGAGGTCCCGACTGCGGTCGATGCTCGTAATTTCAAGGTTCCCCATTACGACTTCACAATTTTCGTAGTATTTCCTCAGAGTGCGGTACTGTTGTTCCAGGTCCGACAGCGTACTCAGCTTGTTCTCTGTACCAGCACATACTAGAAAAATAAGAGATAAGGACAGAAGGATAAGACACTGTTAATACAGCTATAGTACATATAGAAGTGAGCAGCAAGTAATGACAAGTTTTATTCCAACACAAATTAATGTAATGAAATTATTTATTTATTGTTTCTGATCACACCTGACACAGGTACATTAATAAGTGCCTAAAACAATAAACACTATGACGTGACACTGACATGGCAGTCCTTTTTTGCACTATAAAAAAATAAAATAAAATAAATAATTTAGAAACATTTTTGCTATTAAAAATTTTCTTTTTTGTTGAGCAAACCAACATTTCACTTTCTTTTAGTTTCACAGCGGTTATGTTCAAAAGCTCAATAAACATAGAATTAATACCCCTATAATGCATAGTAACATGATCAGGCTGTGATAACTAAATGTGGGAAGCTAGAAATTTTAACATAAATTGCGAGAAATGCGGGAGAATTTTGGCAGCAGGAGCAAACCGGGAGCGTAAAAGGAAAAACTAGCTTCTTAGGAATATCAAGAATGTTGGCAAAACTATGCATCCACGACAGCCAGCATGCAGCCTTTCACTGTTGCAGACTAGTTAGTTTTTCTTTTTTACCAAGATCTAAGATACACAAAATGAAGCTGCACTATTGCAGCCCTCTCCTGAGATCCCTCAGGAAAGTTTGTGCAGAAGGTCTGGTGTGTCTATGTAAACTGTTGCAACACACTCATTGCAAATTAAACACATTACTTTGGTGTTTGGATTTGGCATTGAAATGATAAGTAAATAAGAGTTTGTTAGTCTAGGCAGAGTTAAAACAACTGCTTTCTTTGTCATTTTGACTTTTCTAGGTTGAGAAACACATTAAATTGTGCATGGCCACAGTCTTGGACCGACACTGTCACAGCAATGTGCTGCATTGTTAGGCTATGCAGTGTGTTGCATTCACTGTCTCTACTACTGTATGGATTCCTGAAACCTAATGAAATGGGTTTTTGTCAGGGTTTCTTTGCATTTATGATAGATCTATGGGCTGGGCCACTCGTAGGTTCCTCCTAGGCTGCATGTGGCCCGGAGGCTGCCAATTGGATAGGCTTTCCTTAGGGCATACGGGACAGAGAAGAGCTAGTTGAGCTGTTCTCTTGTAATTAAGTAATTAAATACAATCATACACCTTGTCTTCTTACACATGACAACACAAGCCATCTGCCTAATCGGCTGGTGCTACCTGTAGCATAAAGGCATACACATATGAATGCATGGACACAGACTGAGAGTCAAAAGAGAGAAAAAAAACCAAAGTGGAATGAGACTCTCTCTCTTTAAATGTCAAAACTATCAACTAACAACCACTTGTAACTTCTGACGCAATGACTGCTTTCACATGCACTTAAGTAACCAACTTACTAAGAGAAACCAGGCTTCTCTAGTAATTGGGGAAGAAGTTTACATGCACCTAAGAAACCTGGTTACTGGTATTGGTACATACCTTGGGCTTATTTTTGAAGTGTGGTTCACAGATTGTAACTGTATAGAGACTGCTCTCTTTTTTTATACTACAGTTTCAGTAGGATTTCAGGCAGTCATGAATCAAAAACGAGGCAGCATTGCTCCGTGTAATAATCTCCCTTTAGATCTAGCCACTCGTCTCTGCTGAAAGTAATAGAGTGGTGAGTGTACGCAGCCTTTGTCATGCACATGCTTCCTTGTAAAAAGCTGATTAGAGGCATGGTTATGTGTATAATTAGCACATAAATCTGAGTTCTTTAGGATAAATCTACTTGGGAAATCAGGTTTCTCTAATCCTCTAATTAATTACTAAAGAAGGTTCCCCATTTACATGACAGTTAAGAAATCAGCTTACTTAAGAAAGCTGACTGTAACCTGGTTACTCAAGTGCATGTAAACACACTGAATGTTACGCAACTTGAATGTTTTCTTCTACATATTTTATTTATGAGCTGCACCCAACCTAAAGATATAGACACTGACATTTGTTTCTTTGAGGCATTATAATTTAGTTTCATTTGTATTGCAGTTGCATTTCTCCCACCTGCACCCTCCTGTTCACGCTTGATGACAGAAGAGCCATCAGTGTGACAGAGGGGTGATGGGTCCTTCCCTGAGTCTTGTCACATTGTCACCCATGAGTTGTTACCCCTCTGTGCACACCTCTACCCTGAAAGATCTTTACTGATGCTTTGCATTTTAATTCAAAGATACCTTGCAGAACTTACTATGCACTATACTATTCTTTTCTTTTAACACATAATATCGCTTTCCATTGAGACTGAGTGTTTGTACCACCTTTTGGCTAGCAATAAACTAGACCAAACTCATTTACCCTTTCCTCCCCCAAACAGGCACTCTGTGGCAAAATCTTTCAATTCCTTTTCCCATTTACTTCCTATCATTACACCACAGATACATATGAGAAGAAGAAACATCCTCAAGGCAACATAGGCTGCAAAGACAAATGAGATTGTATTTAAGCACTTCTACATCTAAGCACATATTTGATAAGTGGAGCTATTCCAATGTGACCTGGACAATATCTGTATGAGCTAGTGGTGATTAGGTAGGTTGCACATAGAATAACGTGCTGCTCAGGAATGAGATATGGCAGACCTGGGTGTTTTCAATAACAGTTAGCGTGGGCTTGACGCTAGTGGGGGGTGGAGTGAAAGGGGGGTCATAAAGTGAGGATAGGTGTAATAAACTGTTATTGCACCCTTGGGGCAGGGCGCCGAGATCAGAGGAAAGGGCCATTATGGTATGTGATGTCTAGTGAAATTTACTTTTTTATACGTTCCTCAAGCATGCCTTCAGTAAACCTGCTGACTTTTAAAACCTGCATGGTTCTATGTGAGGTCTATAGGTTTTTTTTCATGCAGGATTTCTAATGAAACACTCTGAAATCCTATAGCTCTGTATGAGCCTGAAATGGAGCTGACTGCCAAGTGAACCACAACAAAACCATCTGTGCTGTGTGGAGCGTATATAGAGGAAGTGTGAACTGTTGCAGGTTTACTGTAAAGCTTGGTGATCCTACTGGTGATAAGTCTGCGTGTGTGTGTATGAACGTGGGCTGGCTGTAAATAATAAACCTCAGGATGTATTTTCCCGCTCTTACTGTGTGATCGAATCCATTTGTCTCCATGCTCAATGTTACACCAGAACCTGTATATCACTGAAAAAGGTTGTACAGTATATAAAAGTCTTTGGTCTTTATATCGGTGTGACCTGACTACCCAGGAGGACATGCTCAGGAGTTGTTGCCCTTTTAACATACTGCATCTCACAGAGAAATATACTATAGTTAAACTGGTAAATATTCATATTGTTTAAAAGTCAAGGCCGTTTCATAATATAGAATCCACCTTATCTGTCTGATGCATTTCTCACAGCAGAGATTGCCAATAAGATTCATTGTTTTTGCTCCAAATATAGTATACATATATTGCACATTTTCCTGTTTCTGTAAATCATCTCAGAAGCAATCCGAGCCGATGAGTTGAAATGCATATCTGGCTCTATTAATATGGTCTTGAAAGGAATTTACTTCTTTTTTTTCCTGCAATGCTGTGACATACACAGTAGGCCTGTGTGTAGTCATTAGTTTTCCATCTGTCACAAAAGGAAATCTTGGATCTTTATGATGGAAAATTGCATCAACAACCAAAAGTGCTTTCAGGCACCAGATAGACAGACCAACAGATAGACAGACAGCAGACTCGTAGATCCAGAAAAAGCTTTCTGAGGGACAGATAGGTCTGTAGCTAGATTTCACTGACTTTCAGAAACACAAACAACCACCAGGCAAAACCACAATATAACTATCACTGTCTCACACAGTCACCAAAGCTAGCCACTGAGTTTGTTACTTGAAAACAAACAAAAAAGAAGGTTTAAAGAGACTGAAAGGCCCATGAGCTGCATTTCAGTCAATTTTAATTCCATAAATATCCTCATCAGGATTACATAGGCAATGAATTGCTGTGGTTTATACTCCTTACTCAATTCATTTCATAGTTAGTGCACACAACAACTTCGTCAATAGTGCCTTGTGCGATTATTGAATGCCTATAAAGCTGGTGAATCTCTGAGGTTTATAGGCCTCTGCCAGTGAAGCCAGCAAAAGGTCATCCCAATAGCCAGTAACTGACTGAATTAAATGAAGTTGCAAATGTCACTTCTGTAAGTAAACACTGTCAATAGCTGAGCTTGCCTAACGTGCCTTGAATAAACAGGAGGACCTTGTACAAGTTAAGCTGAATCACTGCCTTGCACATAGCAAAAATGCCACAGTTTTTGTCAGTTTCTGTTTCTGTCAGGCACATGAAACAAAAAGTGCACATCTGAGGTCTGAATTGTCCTTTCTGTCTCCTGATGTCTCCCTGATAAGCTTTGGTGGCTAAGTATGAGTTACAAGCCACTGCTTCTGATGGCAATCATGGCCCAGATTATCGTCCATCTGCTGAGCGGCTTAATAAGCATCAGAAACAATAACTAGATGAGAGTTTGTGATGATGGCACGGTCCAGTAACACTAACCTCCCACTGCCCTCCGAGCTCTGGTCACCTACCAACAATGCTGTCGCTGTCTCCATATGGTGTATCATAAATTAGCATTTATGATTTTGCGAGTGCTCTCAGTTAGCACATTGTGGGTGTTTTCCACAGATTAGCCTGCACCTGCCTAAGTGTGTTTACAAAAGCTGATTACATTACATGTCTCTTATATATAACAATTTTATTAATAAGTGGTCCATTAGCATTATCAGTACATTTACTTTGTTGTTCTGCCTCACCACTCTGGTTAACACTCTTTTCACTTGGATACAGCCATTTTCGGCAGTCAGGGTGTGATTAACAGTCTGTGTGCTAACTGCTTAGCACCAGACAAGAAAAGACAAAACATTTGAACTTTAATCAGGTAAATTCTAAGATATGTTTTCCCAGAAGCTGGCAGATGTCAAAACAGAGCTAAAAGAAGT
>OMLM01007983.1:42791-71691 GCA_900302695.1 Helostoma temminkii
AGTATGTTATAACTTTATATTGTTAGCTGTGGATCAATGTAAACATGTAAACATTGTGACACTAGTGGGTGAAAATCTAATTTTATGACTAGTATAAGGCATATGCATAATTCTGAAAAACTACATCCATAATAAGTCCATAATAAATGCAATAGTGCATTTGCTGATTGTCCTTATTAAGTGGTTGCAACTGCAACCTCAAATGGGCAATTGGGCAGTATGTAGCTCAATTGGTAGGGCAGTTGACTTTTAACCTGACAGTTGGCCAGTCCTGGCTACATGCTGAGGTGTCCTTGGATAAGACACTGAAACCCTGTAGTAGTGCAGTTCAATAAAATATCAATTATTATTAAATATATACAGTACAGTGTGTAATGCATGTGGTAGCATCTTTTGCAACCCAGTCATTACCTTATAGGATGACTGTGCATGACTACCAGCTGTTGATTCTCATACCATTATAACAATCATGTTTCAGTCACCAGTGGGCAAAATGAACCAGGTTTGGTGAAATACATCAGCTTTGTTTGGTTGTACAGACATAGTATACACTAGGGTTAGGCATTTCTGAATTGAGGCTGATAAGATTCATATCTCAATAGACTGTCAGCGATCTGTTACATTAAAGATAAAAATAAATGCAATTTAAGAATACTATGTGCTTAACAGTTTTTAGGTAACAGGTATCCTAACTCACTCAGCTAAAAAAAACACTAAAAAATAAATTAACCTTTCACAAGTTCATTTATTCATTCATTCAGTCATTCATACCTGCTTAAAAAAGGGACACATGTAAATTAGTGGAGATGTTTACATGTGTACTTGTAGTTATTTGCTCACCACTCTACCAATGCACTGGCTTTGTGCATGCGCGTGTATTGATACAAATCGGTTTATCTTACCGTCCTCAGTACACAGTGAATAAGTGTGTGCATCCGTGCATGTACCTGCACATGTGGATTTGTGACTATATTTGATTACTGTATTTCTTAGCAAAACCATTTTTTTGAGCTTCAGGCAGAACTTTTCCAATCATGGACACTTTTCCCAAGAGGCTTTGCCTTTCCTCTGGCAGTCTCAGAAACTTCCTGCTAACGCAAGGTGGAGTGGAATTTATGCTCTTTATATGCTAATAGTAGAAACAGTAAACCCCTGAGGTGGCTCATATCCCAATAGTCTGCTAAAGAGAGATGGCAGATAGGCTGAGCAATGGGGTCAAATGAACAGCTCACATCTTAAATTGGTGCATATGTGTGTGACAGTGTTAGTGGTGTGTGAAAGGCAGAGAAAACTTAGTACATGTGTATCTCTGGGGTGCCCTTGAGCTATTCTGTCTCTAACAACATGCTGATGAACTTGACTAGAACCCAGGAGGTGATCAGTAAAATACACACACGTGCAAACACAGAGAGACACACACACATGAAACAGAATTTGGTTAATTATGATTTAGATTCACACAGACACCTACATAAATCATGGGGTTATAGAACCTTACTGTACATCAGACAGAGTATATTAGGCACACTCGCTGACTCTGCTATGCACAAAAGTGCAAAAATGAATAAATAAATAAATCTGTCTAAAATCAATCCAAATGTTTAAAACACCCTTTATTATTTATATAATACTATTCGGTAAGGGGTCATCAGAGGAGACGATCCCAGCTGACTGGGTTAGGAGGTGAGGTACGCCACGGTCAGGCTGCCAGTGTTGGCCCAACTGGCCCAACTGGAGAACCCAAAACCTTCTCACTGCTAGGTGACAGTAATGGTGCTGCCTGTCAGATATAAAGGTGGCAGGACCATATTGCAATTATTGAGAAGCTGAATTGTTGGTCAGCTTTTCTTTTTCTTTTTTTGCCTTTTATACAGGGAAGAAGAGAGCAGTGTCCCCAGCCTTACTCAGACCAAGAGTGCTGTGATTACATATCATGCATTGTAACCATTTGGTTACCAAGGCGCTCCAACGTTCTTCTTCTACTTCTTTAACACATGACCACAATCTGTAACGTTACCCAAGTAATTATTTATTTATTTATTTTACCTTGCACTGCATCTGATTTTCCATGTATGATTGTGATCTTTAAAGCAGCATTCAATTCAGGTTACACACACAGAGGTAATCATCAGTATTTAACATACTCAGTAAATGTAAATTAACTGGAAAAGAGTTTAAATAGCTTTATCTGCTGATTATGAGTCTCTTATTTTGTCTATCTGCTGTGGTAGATTAAGTATGTTTATACATATATATATATATCACAGTCATCTAACTGTAACCTTGCAATAATTACTATGTTTTTTAAAAAGCTATGGCACAGATAATTTTCCATCAGTGCTATTAATTCTCAGAATCATGACAATTTCTCATAGAAGCCCCAGCCTTCTGATAAAAAGCTGATCTTTGCCTCTATTGGAGGGGATGATTATTTTTTATTTTAAGAGGAACACTGCCTTCCTATTTCGATTCCTTTATTTAATAAAGCAATATTACTTTGTCCATAATAAAATAATCCAATACGTGACCAAATCTGATGGCTGGCATACTATGTTAAAAGCAGTGTTCGGCCCAGAGGCCAGTGCTCTCACAAATGGTTTCCTTTCTTTACAAAAACGTTACAGAAATATTACATGTGCAACCTTTAACATCTGTCTCTACCTTTGTCTCTTCTCACCGCTTTTAAGTTTCCACCCCATTCTACCCTCAATTTGAATTTTTTCATTTCAGATGTTTTGCATGACTTCCTTTATATTGTCAAAATTCCCTCTACAGTATAAATCACCATCAGTTCAGTGACTCAGATATTTACTGAGGGTGAACCAGCAAATTGCCACTAAAATGATGCTCACAATGTAAAGTATGGGGTATTTTAAACCTGGCACCTCTGGGAGCCATCAGCCATCAAATACATCAAAATGTGAATGAAGGAGCTGATAGGTGTTCATTAAAGAGGTGATGTGTCTTTAAAGATATGCTATTGTACCCATTGTGCCTACAACACCTTTCTGTACTTCACTTTCACAGAGTTGCATTCACAGCAGGAACTGTATCTTATACTGCTGGCCTCCAAACACCACTGGGGCAGCTGTGTGTTAAGCACACTGCTGAAAGGCTCCTCAAGGGTAGTTATCGAGGAGTGGGAGAGTATAACTTACCTTCCTTCCCCACAAGCATTTTTCCAGCCAGTCTGGGGATAGGAACCACTGACCTTCTGCATGCAAACCTGCTTCTCTTGCCTCTGGGCTTCCACCACTTTATTTCTCTAACTCTGTCTGTCCTTTACAATTGAGGACCAACTACTGGAATCCATTCCAGCCTTTTTTTCTCAGAGTGAGTGAAATCCTTTATAATACTTCTTTTCTTTTATTTTTACACTGCATCTGGATTGAAACTCTATTAATTAAGCCAGTGGAGTAGTAAAAATGTTGCCTCATATCCTTCATGCTTCTTGTGCATGCTGTTTTCCAGCCCCCATGTGTGGTCCTAACCATGAATCTTAATCTTGTACCCAAACAGTTGCCATCAATTATCCTGGCCAGTACTGCTAACTCTTCCCCTGCCTCCCATTTTTCCCCATTATAAAAAAAAGCCTTTTTTTCGTCCTTGCTGCAATGGAATTGCCTTGCTCACTTGTTTGGGAAATGATTTCTCAGCAGGCGTGTGGATCTGATCCTTTCCACACGTGGTGAATGGAGGCAATTGTGTTATGTTTATTGTATATGTGCCTGCAAGGATATATTTTTCTGTGTGTGCATTGATTGTGCAGTGGGTTGTTATAAATGATTTTTATCCCAGTCAATTTCATGCTAGGAAATGCTGAAAAGCGCACAATGCAGACGATAGTTTGAAAACAAAAAAAATTAAAACACTACACATTGAATTAGCACAAAATCAAAAACTAGCAACCCCAAATTTGATTCAGTTTCAACCACAGGTAGAATCAGCTAAAGTCAAAGTGTAGGTTCAGGTTGACAAAGTTATCTCAAAGTTTTTTTGTGGTTAGGCAGAGAAACATGTTTGAGAGCAGGCAGTGAACAGACACAAAAAGAGACAATAGATGGAATAATTAATTTTCATGAAAAATGCCATGAAAACATTTAGCAACAAAGATACTTCATCAAGTGTAACCTGAGCATAAAGAATTATAGGCACAAATTCAGAAACTCTATGACATGCAACTCTGGAGTAGAGAGAATTTACTGCATTAAAGTAGAGTTGCAGTAAGACTGGGGTCTGGAGCATGATAATACATGACTGGATAGGCTATGTCACCAACAACAACATGTAGCCAACACTGGCATGTTGGCTAAAGTTACTGCAGGAAAGAAGCACAAGAAATGATGTGTGCTTGGCTGTGCTGAAGAAAGCAAATATCAACTTCTACTACCAAACTACAGTGAAGTCAGGGCTCAATGGTTAACAATCACATCAAAGTGGAAAAAATATATATTTGTGAATTCAAACTGCATTGCTACATACAGATGGACAAGCGTCCACCCTTTTTCTGAAAAATAGGTTAATACCAACTTTTCATCTTAAAACTAGGGACCAAATAAGCTTATGTATACTGAGTACATAACGACAGAGAAGTGTTTTGCTAACCATGCAGAGACTTTTCGACTTGCTTGTTTTCTCAAGCTAATCTCTGGGCAGTTCATCTCGCTTTGAATCTGACTATGGGTCAAAGTGATTTAACCAGCATTAAAAATATCAAAAAGAAATCAAAGGAAGCATCAGAAATGCATGTTTACCACTCATGTGAATACATTTGGAATGATTGAGAAAAAATACAATCATACTGTCTGTCTAATCATCCAATTTTGGAGTTATTGGCTCTGCTACGGAATTATGGGGGTTAAATGAGTTACTTTCCGTCTCAAGCACAGGCTGAGCATTTGAACTTTAATCAATACCAGCACATTGTCATACCTTATCTTTTGGTGCATCCACAGCAAAATTCTTTCTTCACTCTGACAAACACACTTGTGGGCCATTGACACACAATGCGCAACAAAACCCCACAACTCGAGGAGAGGATATCCACATGTGTTTTGGCACGTGAGTTATGCCTCCGATATAATCTGCCAACTCTGGTTTCTGTGCATCCAGAAAACAATTAATTAGGCCAAATGTGACCTTTGTGCAGTTGCTGGTTTCCTAAAACTTATAGGAGCTATCTTTCAATAAAGTGTTTCTTCTTGTAATACTGTTGATGCTGTACAGTAGCTCATCATAGTGATTATTAGCCTCTTTCATTTCCACTTTTAACTTTGGATCACATTTCCTCCAACGTTTATGCTGGTCATTCTCTAAACTCTCCTCAACAGACACACAACGTCCTTATTTTAATACGGCTGCATCTGCAATGTTTTCACCTGTGGTTAAACACATACATTTTCCTATAGATCACCCACAAAAATTCTTCCCTAGGCTGGGAGGGCGTGGACCATAAGAAGGGTATATGATACACCCCAATACTCATTTCTGGAACCCATACTAGAGAACAGGTCTGTGAGGATTGATCCCTTTCATTTTTTAATGAAGTTATGTCACAGAACTCTTTTTAGGACTGCAGAAACCCCATTTAACTGCTGGAAAAGTGTATTTCATGGAACCTTAAGTTTGTCTTTGGAAAGGTTTACACCAGTCATTAGTCACTTTTAAAATTTCACAAGGCAGCTTTGTGCATAAACATGAGCCTTTAAAGCTGTCCAATGCAGATAACTAGGTTACTAGGTCACTAGGTGTTAATATATAAACAACTAGACAAAATTTTAAAAAGTTCAAAAAGTATATGACATGCCTCCAGGAGTGAGACTAAATATTAAGAAAAACAGCATAGTGTTCTGTCTGTAAAGGATCTATTGTTTATGTAATGCAAGCTTAGATCAATTGAAAAAGCCATTAATCCTAAGAACAATTAAGGTCAAATGTTTGCCACACTTTTCCATCTTCTAAGAGCTCCCAAGGGACAGTGAAATAAAACCCAAAGACAGAAACTATACCTCTCTTCAGATTTAAACTTGTGCTGTATGTTTTAGGCTTATATATCTGACATTCAGGTTATTGTGCTTCTTTTTGTAGAACACACTGTGAGAGCAGCTGCTTTAGATTCGTCTGTCCTTGTCACTGTGCATTCCTTTTTAATTTGCAGCAGGACCACCCTTTTCATCACGCCCCGGATCGATTATAATTTGTCTTAAGGCTTAGTGGATGAATGTAAATAGCCAGGCGCTGACGCTTAAGAAGATATAAGCTAACACAAAGGCAGCCCAAGCAATCAGATGGGATGCGGGCGGTGAATTCAGTGTTGCTTGTAATCTATGTTCTTATTAGAGGAGAGAGAAAATACATCTTGTAATACAATATCAGACTCAGCAATAAATTACCAAGTGACAGGGAACTGCAGTGGTCAGGCAGAATGTAGTGTGCTATTGTTGTGTGTTTACACATATGTTGTTGTAACTATACTGAACAGTATTTTTGTAAGTGTAAGAGAAAAAAGAAGAAAAAGCATAGAGATGGGGGAAGATGGCTTGTATTGCATGAGAAAGTTAGAAAGTATATCTGAATTGAAATGAGGCTCATTCTGATTTGCTTTTCTTTCAGTACTTAGAACCCATTTTAAATATTGGATTTTCTTCAAGAAAGACTGAATAAAATCCTTGGAGGCAGCAAAGACAGGTGAAGAGTTTCTCTTTGAAGACTGCGTCTGGACTTGATACATGTATGAAATCACTGTCTTTCATCACCACACAGATCAGTGGAACATTATAGAGCAAAATATTACATGTTGTTTTTCACATTAGTCAATATTGATAATGTATAGACTGAATTGCATTAATAAGGAGACAAACATACCTTGTTTGGTTATAATAAAACTCTACAGCAGGGGTCTTTCTGAAAAAGATCTGTAAGTCCATATTCTTGATAAAATGGATGTATAACATAAAAAGCAGGTGCCATTGTTTAAAATAACTAATAATTTATCATGTTTTTTGCAAAGAGTATTTTATTTTGTAAAGACATTTAAACCTGTACACTGCGTAGCATCGTCTTTAATATTTCATAATTTTAGCATGCCGAAACATAAATTAAATTAATAAATATTTTTAGGTTACTGCTTAAACAAGAGAGTTTATGAGTGTCCTTTATGTTTTTGCAGAGATGTAATTTCACTTTTTTCAGCAATCATTGCAAGTTTAGTGGCCTTTCTTTGTTTTCTGTAGAGTGAATAAAAGCATTTCACTAAAATACTTAATGTTGAACAAGCCACTGTTTCTCTCACTCACTGCATGGCCATTTAATATTGCTCACATGCTGCTAATGTGAGGGTGAGTGAGGGCTGATATTCCGTAGACCAGGCTGCGCCTTTATAAAATCTCATAGAAATAAGGTCTATTTATCATGGTAACTATTCCAATTTCTGCAGTTCAGATAGATGCTTCTTTGGGTCAAGATCCGGTCTGGTATCTGCCATATGAGGAGCCCTGCTCTACAGGGAAACCTTCAAAATGGGCATAAACAAGTAATTACAGGGTCCCAATTAAATTAAAAAAGTATTATGTATTATGGCTCAAAACTAAAATGTATATTTGAATAAATAACTTGATGCTTGAAGTCAATATTTACTCTCAATTAGGCCAAATAATAAAGCAGTCATGCTGAGGAGAGTTGCTCCAAGTGAAGGACACATACATTGATTGTGAATTATTCACACATAGATGTTATATAGAAGTCTGTGAATAATGTAAATAGTAAACCACATTTTCACACAACAATTAAATAAAGTGCAGAAGAAAATGAAGCAGGTTTTGAATATCCCATGATGTAGTGATATGCATTCAGATCTGTCCCTTTAGCTTTGTCTTTATTTCTAATAAAGTGATTATAAAAATACAGGCCGTTCCCACATCTGAAATGTCAAAATAACACTTCTTATCACCACATAAACCACATTTATTAGACAGACTTGAGTGTTGTAGATTTGCTATTACTTCCTCTTTGACTCTGTAGCTCGACAAGTGAAGAAAACATATGATTGCTCCACCTCCACCCGGTCATCTTTATAATACAGTTGATAATACTGAATACAGTATCTTAATGTAATTGCTACTGGTTTGACTTCAAAGGTGATAATATCACAAAACCTGCCAATTAACAGATTGAAATATAATAATAATAATATAAAATAAATGGCCACAAATATGATAAAAGATCTTTAAAGTTCTTAGTGAGAAAGTATCTCACTAAAAAGACAAAAGAGCCCATTTAGCTGACTTTGTACATATGATGTATTTTATGCCTGGTCTATTTTGTGGCATATTTTAATTAACTGTTCTACAGACACAGACCACCATGTAAACAGAACATTCAGCAAAGTGGAGGGGTGAACATGATGAATTTTTAGAGTCCTGAAACAACAAGGTCCTTCTGCATAAACTTCATCGTCCAGTGAACTCGAACAGCCCACCACTTCTCCTTCTGTACAATATTTAATTGTTTGTATAGTCACAACAGTGGGTAGATGCATCTTTGTTAGAATGCACACATCTGGGCAGATCCTCAGTTATTTATTAATTGTGCTCTGGTGGCCCGTTGTGTAATTGTTTCTACAACCACACAGAAAGTGGCCGGCCAAAGGAGCTTAGTATTAATTTTCCCCGGCCACAGCCAAGGGATTAGATGTGCTTTCCCCTGGCAAGGCTGTTTGGCAGCCACACTTATCTGCAACGACTTACAAGGCTTATTGAACATTAGCATGCAATTATCTTTGATGGTCTAACTTTCCTGCTGGCTGACAAGACCCAATGATTCTCTGTTAGGGCTTTTCTGAGGACACGACATGAATATCAAGGTGCAGGCAAACCGAGGAAAATAAAAATGTCATCTAGCTGAAATTGACTCTCAATAAAGCTGGTGGCACACTAAAATTCTGATTGATTTTGAATTGTTTTATGTCATTCATCATGCACAGCTATGCATTTTACAGATTGTTTTGCCTCACAGCTGTTGATGTACTTAAACTATATGTGCAAGCAAGAGATATTGCCAGTAGCACCAGGTGCCACAAGTGCGTGAGTGCCACACAGACCAAATGACACCAAATGTGCTTTAATTTTAAATACCTCAACCACCTCTATTCTATTATTGTCAGAGAGAGAAATAAAAATGTATCATACATTTTGCTAAGCAAAATTTGGTATTTCATACATAGCAGCACCAAGAAAACGAGCATAATAAACTCAATACTGTAGGTACCAGAGCTACATACATCAGCACTACAATATACTGTATGTGTAACAGATCTTATGTCAATAATGGACTCATATTATTATTATTATTATTGGGGGTTACAAAACAGGTCCCTAGTATCCCTCTAATGTATCTGTAAATTCCCGTGCAGACCCTTATTTCTGCCCTGGCAAATATTTTGCACCGAGAACCATCTCTGGAACAACTGGTTTTGAGCCGCGCTCCCCCCTCCCCTCCTGTTTGCTGATGTGTGCCTCAGATGCAGGCAGACACAATGTGGATTTACGGTGAAGTCGTAAGGTCGAGGTACAGATTTTGTCGATAAACTGCTACATAAAAGGAGAGCCTGAACAGTACATCCATACGTTGTGCTTTTGTTGTTTTTGGCAGTCAGCACATACCAGCTTCTGCCCCTGCTTCACAGATATAAGGAGGTTACATAACCATACTGTGCTGATCTCCCATAACTGTGATTTAAAAATTATCCATGCTAATAACCCAGAAAAATATATCTAAAAGTTTTAAACCATGTCTCTAGTTAACTTTACACATTTCTGCTGTGAAACTAGCTGACAATTTGTCCTGCTTCTACAAATCTACCATCTCTCAGATGTGTACACACACACATACATACATACACGTAAAGAAAAGCAGGGAGTCCACTGCTAACACTCCTGGTGTATGTCTACAAACACCCAAGAGCCATGAAAATGAGTAGAAAGTGGACTTAGCATAATATGACCCCTTTATGAGCCCTTTAAAAATTCAGTGGTAAAAAAGTGCAAAAATATTTCCTACCATAAATTGTACTACTTAAAAGCCCATTAGAAGGAGATTACTTTGTTAATGTCAAATAATACACTTGTCTATGTGATACTGAAAAGCGCTTTATTAAAAGTGTTTTAATGTTAGGGCTGTGTACTAAAAACAAGTCATAGGTATAATTCATATAACAGTCAATGATGGTTTAAAAAGCAGGTGATTTAAACAGTCATAGAGCAGCTAATGGTCACAAATAAAGAAACTGCTTTGGCCTAGCTGAAGAATGTTTTTTTTCAGTCTGACACGATTTTCTCCTTAGTTTCTCCTTTTTGATAGGTCTGAAGGTATTAATGTGAAAATGATTCACAGCGTGAACGCAGTGCATGTACAGCCATAAAGCAATAGTAGCACATAGTAAATGAATTCTAAACCATGCAGTTCACTTACCTAGTTTCTGCAGTTCCTGCACACCATAATGATGTGTACATGTAGATCATTGGCTATTTTTGGATGCAGCTAATAGTTTTATCAGAGCTTGAGTCAGTTTTCCTTCTTCTTGATTACTTCAGAGCCTCCAGATACCTCCAATTAATGGCGACTCTACTCCCCTTTGGATAATCTCAAGTTCCTTGCACCTCTCCCCCTCTCTGATTCCCATTCTCTGTCTATCACCCATTTCCTCTGATTGCCTTTTGCTCACTGCTCGTGTTAAGTCACTTCTCAGGGAGAATAAGTGAGAGAGGAGATCAATTGTCTCCCTCATCAATATCTGGTCAATGGCAAGAAAAGGAGAGGAGGCACCTCTATTGACTACTGAGTAGATGTAGTCACACCTGATTTTCTCTTTATATCTTGCTCACCTGGGGCCCTGTGATAACACTGGTATTGATTCTAACTAGTCAGTGCTGACTAATTCAATAATGGCAGCGATATAGCTGGAATCAAAGGCAATTACATTTATGTGCTGCTTTTATTGTAGTTGCAGTCGTGGTCCAAACAGTTGATGTCAAAATAACTTAGACTACATGATTGCGTAGACAAAAATGTTTGACGGTGTACATCTACAGTAACAAATGTTTTAGCCCAATCAATGACTTGTCTCCTGGCTGTGTGCCAGCTTTCGGCATCCTTTTACACAGGTCACCTGTAAAGGTCTATTAGCAGTAACTATCAGTGCAAAAAGCAAAGAAAAAGACAAAAATGTACCCCCTTACAATCTGTGCGGTAATGCGTAGTAACATAAGGGTGTGTATCTGGTAGTTGAGTTATGTAACTGGACTTCTTTCCATTAGATTTCTTTCTGTTATAGTTACTTGGATGGGTAGTGAAATGTCTCAATCTAACAGAAAGAAGAGCAGTTTCCATGACTCAACTTCCAGATAACTTCACCTGGATGATTGAGAATCTTTACAGATATGTGTTTGTAGGTGCAAACATACACTACAGTGAATGTTTTTGTCTTTTGTCTGTTTCCTTGACTTTTCTCTTTATTTGGTTTTCTGGCAGACGTAAGGCCACTGTACGGCACAATCACTCCATATTTTCGGGTTCTACATTCTTTATAAGTCAGTGTGTGCTAAAAGTATGAATCTAGAATAGACAGACAGAAAGGCAAAAAGACAGACAGTGAGTGACAGAGTCTCTCTGTGTATCCGCTAGACACATGTCAACATGTGCATTGGTAGAAACTACTGATTTTTGTTGCAGTGTTTCTCATTACTTCATTCTCCAGTGGAAGTCAGCCACTTGTTTATTCTGACATAGTGGCATTAACAGAACAATGTTGTGGTTAGTTTTGTTAGTGAATAAAAATTGCCAGGTTCCAATTTACCCCAGTCTGTTGAATCAAACTGATAGTAAGTTGTGGGGTTTTCCCACCACCATTGCACCACCGTTTTTAATTTTCATAACAATACAATTAGTTGGGCATATTATGCAATAGAGACTGAGTGATAAATATATGACCAATTTCATTTCACTTAATGAATTCATAAAAGCAGTATTACCATTGCCAATTAAGAATACATTTTACTATACTCCATATTAAATATAACATATAAGTACTACAAATAGTACACTAAGAAATTACCTGATATTGATAAGGTAAGTGCTCATGTCACCTTAAGCACAACCATATGACATCTCTGCCAAAGAACATGTTAATCTGCAGAGAGATTAACAAACAAACAAACAAAAACCCTTTGATACAAATGTAACCGTCAGGTGCACAAAATGAGCACAATGAACAGAATTGGTCTGGCAGACTGTGTAAGACAAACACAGACACACACTGATGCAAGACAAAGACCTTGTTGAGCAATAAATGCACTACTGCACGTACAAGTTATGCTTCCTGACACATAATTTGATTTTAATGAACAACAAGTCACAAAGAATGAAGCTCAAAAAGCTTGTTTCCATCGGCATCCATCTGCAGAGCCGGGCTAATGAAGTGCCTGGCACATAGCACCTGGGCAGGGAGCGGAGGATGTGTGCATTTAGTTTCATTCAACCACATCGCCTTTTCTCCAACAGGCATGTATGCAGCCATGTGAGTACATGCATTTGCAGCAAACCAGCATTATGACTTTCTTCAATGTACTGTACTGCAAAACCAAATACATTTTGGAAGGAATGTAATGGCAATCAAACACTTTCAGCATACTGAGGATATGTGTCCAATGAATGTAAATGGTAATGGCCATACACACTAATACTGAACATATTGATAAAATGTTCCCCCTAAGTATGTTTTTTATTGTTGTGTTTAGACTCTTGCAGCACTTTGTTAAAGTTACCTGGCTTAACAGAGAAAATGTTAACACTTTGGATATGTGTTTAGTAAACTTGAAACAAAACAACAATCTTTCTTTAACTACAACAAAAATTTTCTTGCCTAAACCCAATTTTGATTTACATATCACTTTAGTCAAATTAGACTAAAGATGAACATGAATAGAAAAGATGAAAATGAATTCATACAGCCTGCATGTCATTCAGGCTGCGTGAGAAATGATGCCTCTTTAGCCAAACGTTTCACCTATAGGTCAGGTTCGCGTTGGATCCCCCACCCTCTACTCTGAAACTGAAGTCGGGTTATACACCCTCAATCCACCAACCAACCAACCAAATTCTTGCACCCGGCTCTCCATAAATAAATGCAGCACTTCGTCGCCTAAAAAATGTGTTGCATCAGAACATTATCTGGGTTACCTGTGCAAACACAGAACTTCTAGCAAGGCTACAGACTTTTAGTCCTTTTCTGTTTACACTAGCAGAACAAAGGATGCATATGTGACAACCCAACATAGCACAGCACATCATATTATCAATTTGGACCGACAGCAAATTAATAGTTAAACTTTTCCACAATAACTGATAAACCACACTTCAACTATCTCTAAAACTTGATTACTACCATCAAAGAAAGAGGGATCAGGTGTGCTAGAATCTCCTCAGGTCGAAACGACAAAATTAAATGAGATTGATGAAGTAAACTGTGAGAGAAGAAACAAGGGGATGAAATGAAGCCAAACTACTCAGATGAATCAGCCAAGTCAACCCAGGCAAGCTGTCAGGAGCTGGGTAATGCTTTGCATGTAGTGTAACAGATCCCACTCAGCATTTTTGCACAGGATTGTGTGTGTGTGTGTGTGTGTGTGTGTGTGTGTGTGTGTGTGGGGTGATGTGGGATTATCAAGTCTCATGGTCCACCAAGATGTTCAGCCGCTACTCTTCACATATCTGAGTCAGTGTATACATACACATATGCACAAGCAAGCACATGCGTTCTTGCCTCTCACCATCCACCTGTCACGCAGCTAACGCTCTCACACGTATATGCATGTTTGTCTGTTGTGTCTGTCTCAGTCACACATCCCTGCACACATTATGTACACACATCTAAACAAGATGCTCAAGTACTGTATGTGTTCACCCAAACTGACAGATTTTCTGAGTACAGAGTGAGTGTTGCATCTCAGACAGCAGCTTGCACATTTATGATACAGAAAATCACATATTTCACAAAGATGAAGCATCAAGACACACTTTGCTAGCTAAAAAATCTGATTTATGTAAGTGCTGTGGCAAACTGGGACAGCTTAAGCCTGTGTAACTCTTTAGCCCTAATCATTTGTATTGGTTTACATTCTACTTATTATATAAAAATACTTTCAAATACAGCTGCAATTAAACTTGTTAAAGCCTCATTGCTGATTTGGTGTAGTTGCAAAATTGTAAACTTTCAGCTGTAGTTAACAAATCAAACAAGAACAATTTTAACAGCCCAACACAATGCTACAAATGGTTCTTTAAAATTCAACACAAAAATGCAACATTCATTGTGTATGCTGTCTCAAAAGTATTCAACTTCATTGTCGGGTTGGAAGGTCAAATGACACCCAAGCTTCAGCTTCCTCACAGGCGGCATAAAGGTTTCCTGATATCCTGATACTAGAATGATTTTGCCTTCCACATGCTGCAGGTTTCCAGTGCCAGAGGAAGCAAAGCAACCCCACAACATCACTGATACATCACCATGCTTCACTGTAGACAGACGTAGCCATAGGTCCAAAAAGGTCTGTTCTGAGTTTTGTTTCTGGACAGAATCCCAAAACTTCTGTGGTTTATTTATATATATAGATTGTGAGCATGCTGGAGCTGACTTTAGTTGTGCTTTTTGAGCCAATACTGGTGTAAATCTGTTATGGAAACCTTGGGCATTTAGTATGAGCCTTACAGTGCAAACTAAAACCACATGTTGTCACCAGGTTTTGCTCCAGGTCTTTTTTAGTCACTTCAGGGTTTTTCTTCACCTGCCTCTTCAAAAATCTGGTTGCAGCTTTTGAAATGTCTTTCTTTCTATCATGTCCAGGTAGTGTAGCCACAGTTCTTTTAACTTTGAACTTGCAAACTATGTTTCCAACAGTGTTTCAAGTGTAGAACCACAGCGTGTCTTTTTTTTTTAACCAAAAATAATTAAATTTTATTTAAGATTGAGGAAAAAAAGATAAAAAAAGACATCTGATAAACTTTACTGCATCTAGGTCACTGTGTTGGCATAACGTACAAGTACATGTGCACTCAGACGTCAACCAAATGATTAATATTGTCAAATAAAAGCACAACATGTACATTCATACAACTTATGTAGAAAACAGAAACTTTAGCGATAACTTTACTAACTGCCACCGATTATGACCGATTATCTCATTCTTCAGGGTCATAAACTTCTGTATGACCATAATTTTTTATACTGTGGTCTTAAGTAAGCAGAGTCACCTATGCATGTGCAAGATACCTTCTTTTTTTGTTAAGGCAGTTCAGAGCATTTGGGACAACATTCTTGAAATGAAAGAACTTGAAGAATGAAAGATGCCACCTAGTGGAGCAGACACTTTCAGACAAGAAAGGTCTATGGCACAGACAAATATGACAATCTAGACTGCAATTGTTGGTTTTGGTGTCTTAACCCCATTAAGTGTTAAGTGTTAACGCTAAGACTTAACCCTCAAGTCAACCCTAAGTCTTCAAGCGTTTGTGGACATCTCATCTGTCAACATGAAGATGTGCTCAGTCATGTAGCAGAAAGACACCACAACAGCAGACCTAGCACTGGTGGAAATAACTTGGCAAACTGTGACATTGAGCTTCAATGAAGTTCCTGTGGACAGAGCATCAGAGCAGTCGTGAACCAGGAAACCAAATGTGAAATTCTAGAGTCCAGAATTTCATATTTGATGGTTTTTAGAATCTAGACTAACTAAATTACATTGTGGTATTACTTACCCAAGTCTAAAAAAAACCCCAGCATTTTTAATATAATGTTTTTTTTTATAAAAAAAAGTACTAAAGAACTTCAACTAGAAAGAAAAACTAGAAGAAAACACACAGAACACACAGGAAAATGGCTAGAAAACTATATACAGATATATTTATAAAAAAAAATGGAACTAAAATAAAAGGACAAAAGGACATTCAACTCCAGATGCAGGACTTTCAGAGCTGACAGGAGATTGTACTATACATACATGAAGTGGAGGGTGGAAAGACTCCCAAACAGAAGGGGTGGTGTGTAACAGTGGGTGTGGTGTTTGATTATGTGGCCGTTCGGAGCAAAGCTGTCATGTTGCTTCCCATTTAGATCGCATCTCCTCGGGGGAAACACTTGTTCGTGCGTCTGCTGTGTACAGTCACGGCATGGCAACCTTGATTTCATCAAAGACATAGGCAAAGAGAGAAGAGAGCGAGGTAGCAAGTGTAGGAGCGCGTTTGATGTGTGCTCATGCTCTGTTTTCCCTGTTGTGTGTGCTGATGCATACCTTTTTGTGCAATCTCATACAATATGCCTGTGAGTTTGTGAACTGAGAATATTTAATGAAACCAAGTGCAAGTGTGTGATTGCAACATACTATGTTTTCCATCCTTTCAGCGTTGCTTTGATGAGGCCGGCTCCTTCATTTTTAGAGTCAGTGTTGTAAAGTTCAGGTACACACCACAAAAAGTACTGACCTTTCTGCCCGAATGCCGTCAGAATTGATAATCAAGGAATTAAGTGAATTAGAGGCTGGCAAGGGCATTTAGAGAGGGTGAGGGATGGATATGTGAGAGGGACTGTAATGAAGTCAATGGCGCGAGAGTAATGCCCCATCACCCGGCACCGACAGCACCCCCGCCACACACACCTCCCCACTCCTCCCACCCTTCTGCAATACCTCTGGGCATCAGGGCAGAAGATATTAAAAAACTGTGGCACATCCTTTTCAAGGACGATTAGACATTTCCCCCCCTTTGGTCCCTTTATTTACCGATTGCCACAGACTGCGGAGGTTCAGGAGCAATATTTTGCAAGGTAAAATTCATATCAAAACCTTGTGTACTGGGTGATGCCTGGCATTTCCTTCTGTTTTCACTACAAACAAAAAGGCTTGCCTGCCTTCACAAGCTAGCATTGAGTTTACATTAAAGCCAGTAAGAAGACAGCTGCTTCTGACAACCATATGCTAATTGATTATCATAGTCAGTGACAAAAACACGTAAAGCTGCTATGCACCATGCTGAGCTATGTATGTGAGCAGTGCACCTTCCTAGTAAAGCTTTACCTGCCTGCAAAGCTTATTGCATTACTACAACACATGCCATTTAACTTAGGAAGATTAACCCCAGTGAAAAGTGTCAGATAACCAACACACTGAAATTTAACGCTGAGACAAAAACATCAAACCCTTAACTTTTGTAAGCATTTTTCTCAATTGCTAAGACGCGACAGACAATATTTTTTGTTTCATCAGATCAACTCTAAACAATACAGGAGCAGAGTTCAGTGCAGGAAGGGTTGTTTTCTATTCTAGAAAACAAGAAATGAAACCAGTTCATGCTGTGATGTGTTTGTTTGCCTTGTTTTTGCTTCTTTGTCTTATCCTGTAACTAAGTAAAATATCAGCAAATGGCACAAGCTAATGACACACACAAGCCTCCACTGGTTTATGCTAAATGCTGTGTGTAATATTTTGTTATCCATTGTGTAATTGTTGAATGGAAGAATATAACAATTTGACCACAACTTGTGTTGTTTGAGGGAAAATTTAGTTTTGTTGATTTTTTTTAATGTTTTGTTACTTTTACTTTTCAGCCTGTGTGTTAACTGTTTTGAAAATGTGCTTTCACAGTGGACAGAAGTATTTAAGCTAATGCAAAAAACTGTAAAAGCATTTTTATTTTCCACAGAACTGTAATTTTACTGTAATTAATGTAACTTTTCTGTGAGTCTGCAGTAACAAACTGTATTTATTATTGTACTGTTATTCTTCTTGTCTGAAAATGTGCTGTATTGGAAGAATATTTCACAATAAAGAGACAAAAGTACATCTGTGTAGTGTTAGTTAGCTTTGAAATTTAAATTGTACGTGTGCATGGAATTTGGTTGCAAAAATGCTATTTTGAAAAAGGAGTGGTTAGGCTTAGACTGTAGTGTAGTGATTGTAGTTTTACTTAGACTTAAAAAGTAGATTTATCTCCATTGTTTTGACATAATGAGTCAAATTCTGCAACTAAATGCTAAGTAATAACAAAATTATGTAATACTGCAGAAAATCAGTTGAATTACAAAGCAAGCGACAACATTATTAATTTAAAATAATCTGAATTTATTCTTTTGATTCAGTGTTTCCTAAAACTGTCTGTAAAATGCCACTGCTTCTTAAAATCTAATTTCTATTAGAAAAGTGTGCAAAGGATGCATAAGTTAGTTAAAGATAAATATCAATCAGTTGACAGAGTGAAGTGAACCTCACATCACACACTGAGTAGTATATGGTGTTCTTGACTGTCATAACAAACTGTGAGGAAGAAATAAGAGGAGTGGAACAAGTGTCGCATCTTGGTTTCACATCACATTCTTGGTGTTTCAACTGACTGTCTCTATTTACATAACAGAATACAATTTTTGAACTTGACAAAATAACAAAAATGCACACTTGTTTTTATACTGTGCTACATTAAACACTCTACAGAGAGCCTGCTCTGCAAACTCATACTCAGGACAGAGATACTGCAACAACTAGAATGCCCTGCAGCAACCAGTGCTCTACTGTTGTCTGCTCCACAGAAGTAGTCATATGCTGACAACTAACATGGGCACAGAGAGTGAGCAATAAGTAGAGACCCAACTCCCACCAACTTACACTGTGAGTCTCTATAGTCCGGTACATGATGCATTGTTCTTTTATAAGTTTTAAAACAGATTGAGCTCTCAATTGCAGCATAACGTCTCAGGAGGTCTTGTTAGAGGTGTCTATGTAACCGAGGATGAGATAGAAATACACTCATGTAAACTTCTTCTTCCTCTTTCAGTCCTGGTACAAATGTGCTTCACTGTGACATTTTCCTTCCTGTACCACATTTAAGAAAGTGACTGGCTACCTCAGGCTAACTTTTAACGCTGTTCATCTGACTCATGACATGTTGGGCAAAGGGCATTTGTGTGCAGAACTGAGGCCAATAAAACCGAACAGACATCCAGAAAGAGCAGAGAAACTGACTCATCGAATTCATTGTATCTACTCTATGATTTGACATGTTGACTTTCCCTGCTTGCTTAGTCTGTCTAGATATTTAAAGTTACTTTTGCAGCTTTGAAGGAATACCACACCCAAAATGTTTTGAGCATTAAGCAGCTTGAAACGTGTCTCTGCTCCAGTGAATTCACACTGCTCATGAGGGGCCGACGCACAACATTATGTGCCTTAAAACCTATATGAGTTTACTACAAAAAAGTTGGTTCAGCAAGTTTATCTTTTATTATTCATTGTTAAAGAAACTGTAGCTGGGCTTTGTTAACAGTTTCTCTGACCATTCGCAGTAAACCTACTGTAAATTTGACCCAGTCAGACGTTTACAGCAGCACACCGAGTGGCCACATCGAGTTCAGTTTTAAATAAAAGGCAAATGAAAGGGAATTTTGTCCTTGTATTCTGGTCTAAAAATCAAAGCTTTGTCCATCTTTGGGAGCACTCATAATGCCATAACAGCTTGTTTCTTTAAACTTTTAAAATTAACCGTTTGGAGCCAGAAGAAGCTACACGGCATGCAGAAAAATGCATGAAGGTCAGGGTTGCCACCTGTTAAGCTACCTTCTGTCTCATCATTATCTTTCCCTAATTTTATTTTGACTGTATTCACTCAAGAAAACTTGGACTATGTTTACAGGATTAAAATAAAATGTCCCAAGGAGTTAAAAGAAAAAAGAGAATGTGGTGATAAATGAGTCAGCTCCCCCTTTGGCGATGTCTCCCTCTGTTTCTTTCATTCAGACTCTCTCTCTCTTTTCTATCGCTGCCCCTCTCTCCATCTAATTAGATTTGTCTGTAACCTCACTGTTCCTGCCTCCTTTCAGTTATCTTAGTCTATGCTGGATCCCATGTACCACAGTTCACTTGGCAAATGGGATTTGCAACCCACCATAGGAATAATAATTTTTTTTCTAAATTATTATAAAACAAACCTGCTTTAATACAGTGGAAATTAACATGGGGTAAGAAGCAGGTAATTTGAGAAGCACAAAGCCATGCATAGCGGCAGTGTTTAAAAATATATAAATAAATACCAGCATGCTATGCTTCCATTGTGACTGGGGCCTTTACAGGACTTGTGTAACAGCTTGGAGTAAAGGGTAAATCTATCAAAGAATCCCTCTTTGGTTCTTCCTTTCTACTGCCTCTGAAGGCCATCTCCTTCATCTCTCTGACTGATGTATTTTTAAGCAAAGTCTAAAGCCAACATAAAAATCTGTGCTCGTCTACTCATTGTTTAAACTGAAAGAAAGGTGTTTCTTCAGAGGACTTTCTATGTAATTTCCCCTTTTCATGACTAAAGAGTAGGCGTGATCTGTGTGCTATGCTTGTTTGTTTGTTTTTGTTGTTTTGATGAATGTCCTGTGTGATAATCACATACAATAATTTGTAAAAAAACGTGTAATCTTGGGTCCAACGAGACTGAATTTTTCTGGACACTTGCTGTGGGCATGAAAAGTGACACTACATGACAAATGTGTCTCCTCTTAATTTGTGGGGAATGAAACCTTTTTGTGTGTCTTAACTAAATGATGTGCATGTCTACTATGTTTCCACAAAAGACCAAAAAATGACAAATGCAATGCTGTCTAAAATGGATCAAGAGCGGTCAACAGCTACATTGTTCACAGCAGGACATGCCTGGCAGTATGTAAGACATGCTAAATTTCATTAGGCATTAATTAAATTAGCAACTTCTGTGTACAGATAAGTTACCATACCAAAAAACAAATTTAATTTGCACACTTTGAACATTTATATTCCATAAACTGCAGAATTTAGACCATGGAAACTAGTGACTTTCTATATGATTTAAGAGCTGTATTTTGTCACTTCTTCTTAAATCACCAACATTTCACCCCTAAATGAGTAATTTCCCTCGATTGCTCATCTTTCATCCACTTACTGTGAGCATGTGTGATTAGACTGTAGGTGAAAGGTGCCTGCTACTGGCCACTGATCCCATTACAAACCTCTTTTCCCAATGCTAAGGTCAACTGTCTGCTGCAAAAGAGAGTGTATGTTGTGCGTTTACGTTTGTATTTGTGGACACACACACACAAGCTCAAGCCAATGTGTTTCGAGTACATGGTTGTGCATGTGTGTGTGTTCCAAAGATTAATAGGCTGTTGAGGTCCACCTTTGGTTGAGGCAAACATTAGAGAGCAGACCACATATTACTACTGAAGCACTTCTGGCCAAAATAACAACTCCTGTGTGTTGAGATGCAGTTTTCTCATTCTGCTGATGGACTCTGCTTTGATAGGGTTTAGAAGGGGAGCACAAGAGTGAAACACACCGATGGAAACATAGAGATACAAAGAGAGAAATATTGACCAACACAAAGACAAAGAGCAATAAAGGGCAACAAGAGACTAAGAATCAAAAAGCAATAGAAAAAACAAAAAACAGAACTGAGACTGAGAGAAACATTGACAGAGTTCACCCCAAACAGGTCATTTTACCTACTTTAAGTTGCTAAAGAATTGTAAGTCTATCACAGCAAGGCAGTGCTGAAACCAGCAGGATGCCACCAACACATAATGAACTGCCTATGGTAATGTAGAGAGGCACAGACAACGTTCCATATAAGAGTCACATTCATCCCCCTAAAACATACTCCCCCTGCCTGGTTTTGGCACCGAAGAGAAACATTTCCCTAGTCGATTCCTGGGCCTTGAGGTGACAAAACTGTTCCCATTGTTCTGGCATTCAGTGGTCTTTACTCAACACTTGCTTTGTGAAATGTTGTGGTTATGTACACCTTTGTATTGGTGGATGTCAACACAGAGAGAGATTTAAAGAGAGCTGGAAGTAGCTGGATAAAAGGTATTTGTACAAGTATTGCAGAATGGTGGTGATTTTATTTTACAAGTGTGCGTTTTAGTTACCTGAAAAACACATCTATCTTTGGTTGCTCAATATCCCTCTGATAGACAGTGCACACACCCTGTACATATGCTCACACACACACACACACACAATACACTGTTCGTTTAGCGAGGAATGGAGGATGTTGCCAACATATGATTCTACTTCCTTTGCTCTCCTTCATATGTGTAATGCCTTTGAAGATGATGAACTGCTACTTTTTCAGTGTGTCTTTAACTTAAGACTAAGTATGGTGTAAAAAAAACAGTCAAGATCAATGGATGTCATTTACCTTGTAGTTTTCTGTGTACATTATTTACTGTAGATTTTCTGTTCTTTATTTAAGTCCTGCAACATTATAATTATACCAAATGCAAACTTGGTAAAAAGTTTCCCCATCCTGCATTATTTACAGGTTTTATTTAATATTTGTGAAACTATGTATTTCACACATTGTGTATATTGATCCAGATAAACTGCCACAGTGTTGAAATCCAAGAGCAAACAGTGTGACGAGCACAATGACATCATAAACTCCAATAGAGAAAAGTCAATGAACAATGACTTCTTGTTGTTTCCCTTATGAGTTAGACCGTCAACAAAAATAAAGATGCATCACTTCACACTGGGTATTTGTGCCAAACTCCAGTAGACAGTGGAATGTGTATCTGTGTTTCACTGTATTTGTTCTTTTTAAAAACTGATTATATCAATCAATTATTTGTGTGTCTACATATCCTTGTGATCTTGAGTGTGCCAAATATTTGCATGTATATGACAAATACAACCTTGGTAAGCTCCTGCAGTCACTGATAAATTCAGCTAATCAGGAGATAATTAGTTGTTTCATAATCAGAAAAACAGATGTGTTCACTGATGGGAGTAATTCCAATGGTGATAACATTATAAAAAGTAATTTTTATGTTCTCCTGAACATCAGCTGAAGAAAACACAGAATTTAGCTGGACAAATACTCATGAGTGCTGCTATGGAAGTTGACAGAGTAAAAGTATTGGGAGCATTTGAATATATTCACAATATATTCAGTGTTGACATCAGCCTTCCTTTGACCACAGCTTGTCTAAGCTGTGTGTAAAGCTCACATGAGTCTGCATTAACAAATATTAATGCTAAGCAAAAGAACTCTGATTTTGACGACAGACTAATTGGTTAAGTTCCACCAGCAGCAAAATCTGCATGCATTGTTACATACTGAATGTACATTACATCATCACTGTCAGGCTTCTAGAGAAAGCACCAACAAAAAGAAATGTCAGATATCTGTGTGATTGACTCATCACAGTTAACATGATTCTGTGGAGAAAATGTCTTGACATATCATTCCAAAGCTTTGTGATGCATCTATTTGTGTATATGAGCACAACTCAAATAAAAGGTGCAATAGTAAATATAAATTCAGTTAGCAGTTTATAAGAAAAACTATTAATACCACAATCCTACTATAAAGCCTCCTTTCAGCAAGATAATTTAGACATGAAGACTTTTGTTGTTGTTTCTTATTTGAAAACCACTTGTTCTTTGTTTTACTTGATTATTTCTTCCTCTACTGCTCATGACATAGTCCATATTATCCTGTTCAAAAATAAGTTAAGATGCAGCAAACCAAGTTGAATGGACAAATACACTTCCAGTAGGCAGACGAACTGTACGATTGGCAATCCCTCTCAGTGAGGCAAAGTGAGTTGCCAGGTTGAGATGAGGTCACACATGGTCTGTAGCCCAGTGATGGGGCCCTGGCTCAGCCTTGTGGGTCTCACAGTGTGAAACACCCATACACACACTTGCAGGAACTGGCAGCTGAGAGGAATGCTCTCATTCAGCACAGGGGCAACGGAAGTCTGTCAGAATGAAGCTGTACTACTGAGCCATGCGTTGATGTAACTACCACAGAGCCGACAGTATTGGGGTTGCCAGTTCAGTCTTAGACAAATGCAAACAAGCAGAAAAAAACTGTCTGAAAAACTGTATAGTATAGGCACTGCTATTCAGATTTTATTGTCTGACAAAATGACAATCGGTAGCTATTCAGGTAGCACTGATATAATTCAGCGCACATAGAAATGAGGTGCACATTTATACATTCTCCTATGTCGAGTGTCCTTTCACTTTATTCATGTAGCCACAAATGTTTATTGGAATGAGCATGAGAAGCCAAACAGGGATGCACCAATTGACAAAACCACATCTCAGGCCTTAAATGAGACTTTGAATAGCATGGTTGGCATATTGAAGGGGAACTAGAGAGCACAAGGCAAAGAGTACAAGACAAATAAACTTTATGGAAATGGTGGACCAACGGGGACCCCTACTACAAGCTGCATAATGCAACAAAAGAAGGGGATGATGTTTTTGTCAGAGTACTTTCTAATATTCATACGTTATATTTTCCAACTTAATTGGAACCTGTCAGGGTGCATTGGCTGTGAGTGGCATCACGGCAGCAGCTGTTCCCCCATGGCTGATGAGATGCAATAGAGAGAAAGGGAAAGAGAGAAAGAGACACGCAGAGAAAGAGAGAGAGAGAAAGAGAAGTGGGTTGCAGAGAGCTCAATGAAATGCAATTCAGAGTCAATGGGAGTCAAAAACACATTGCTGAAACCATGGGTTGAGCAAAAAGGAAAGATTGTTTAAGACAAATATCTCTGTCTATTCAAAACCAAGTGTTCCCTCTAGGGGCCGTCTCTCTCCCATTATAAATCTCTCTCTTTCTCTGTCTCCCTCATGCACACACACACAAGCACAGTCATGTCTCCCTTCACACACACACTCAACAGTATGACATGTATACTTCGAAACCTGACACAGACCATTTCAATAAGTAAAAGTTTTCACTGATAACAGATCAAAACTACTTTACCTGTCAGGAAGGAACACAATGATGAAACCTGAAGATAATGAGTCTAGACATTGAAATTCAGAAACCTGTTGAATCTGATACATAATATTCAATGCACAAACATGTACAGCTTCATGTGTGTTTTTTTCTTTCCTTTTATTCCCTTTCACTTTGTTGCAATAGTAACTCTTCCATAAATACTGCCATAGCGTGACGGTGAGCCCTGACACCCTCTTAGTCATCTTCTCACTCTACATTAACACTGTATGATGCTAGAACATTGTGATGCAAGAGCCTAATCTCCTGCTGTGCAACTCAGCTGAGCCATAAAATAGTGCTGCACCTCAGATGAAGAGAATCACATACTTCCGTTGCTGCTCTGGGTTACTTTGAGCAAAAAAGGAGTTAAACAAATAACAACTACTTTAAGTATTGTGTCTAAATTCATCAGTGTGTGGTATTACCCTGTAAATAGGCAACATTTATCTTACACTTACTAACACTTAAACAACAAATGCTTCAATGATGCGTAACATTCACAAGCATAAATACACAAAGCTGACCTTATGCAAAGCTCTGACCTGCCCACTGACAGAAGTTTGTGGTTCAATGCCTAGTACAAGTACCCCTCAGTCAACCAACCCACATTACATGGATCATTACAGTATGCAAAGGTAGAAAATGTACAAGACTACTGGTTGGCTTTTAGGCTCTGACCTTGATGTTCTGAAAGTATTTTTTCACATTATATCCTCTGCTGCATTTATGAGCATGACCAGAGTAATCGTGTATTTGGCGCTGCCTCTGAGCGTTTCCAAAACACAAATGACCTACAACTCAATACTGTGCCCGAATGCCTCTTATGCAAACACACAGTGCATGGAGGTATTCCTCCTGTATGTAATGATTGATATGACAGTGAAGGTGGCACTTTTGAAATGTTGTGGAGCAGCTGCACCTCCAGCAATAGCATCAAGTGCCAGCATAGATTGTACTTGAATTGTGTGGCATCATGCTTGCAGAAACAGTGAACTGAATACTCATGACTTGTGTACTCTGTTACAATATATGCACAAAAGTTAGGTTAGGGAAAGAACGGTGGCTTATGAAAGAAAAATTAAACATGTTTTAACTTTTAATTTTAAACAAAAGCTGAATGTTTCTCTTACCTTCACCTAACCCAACATCCCCGGACTCTTCAACACATTATAGACCCTTTATCCACTACAACCACACACTTGCAACTTGCTTTCCAATAATAAATGTAGAGATTAATTCCATCAAATACTACATTGCTCTACAACATATGATTACATTTATAACAAAAAACAATGGCAGTTGCAGTGCTGTTTGATGGAAAAAAAAATTTCAGTAGAGAGGTTGTCACCCCGCTCCTTAAATCTTTGCAGTGGCTTCCTATAGTGCTTTCTTTTACAGTTTTTTCTCTCTGACTTAGATTTTTGCTTGCTTTGTACCTCACTTGTAAGTCACTTTGGATAAAAGCATCTGTGAAATGACTAAATGTAAATGTAAATATGGTCCACTGAATATAAACACACATTCACAGGTTTGCCATGTGAATTGTGAATTGTGAAACCTACAGCTTATGGATGACCAGGACTAGTATCTGTGCAGAAAGGCAATGCTCTTATGATTTTACTATAAATGTTCAGCTAAAGACGCTATTAATATGTCAGTATTGAAATAACAGCAAACTTACACATGCAATTCATGGTAAGCAAGTGAAGCGACCCATTTATTTATGCTGCACTTGTGCCCAAAGCCAAGATTGTCCCAGTAGATAAACAAGCACCATCCTAAAGCTAAAACTAAAGGACTAACCTTAAAATGTGTCGCAATCACTAGAAAAATATTCAAATTCTTGTACACACCCACTAGCACTGCTTATTTTGAGTAAATTTTATTGTTTTAGCAGTGTGGTGTTCATGTGGTTTGGTTATGAAAACATATCTCTTTCCTTCCAAGGAAACACTGTCATGTACAGTTAGCATCCCTCTTTCAATCCTGTGTTTTTTTTTCATTTGTTTTTGTAAAAACAAAAAGTATTAGGCAAATACAACCTCAGATGAACAACACTATATAACTTTTTCTCACTGTGCTATTATTTAAGTAACAAAAATGTACCCATACCCACCGCCCACCCAGGAATATACATGCATGGCCAAGGAAATGTAGCAAAATGTCACTCATGTTTTATTTGCTTCATAAAGGTCTGTGTTACATGCAAGTTAGCATAATATGTTATAGAATTTTTTATGTTAATTGTATTGATCAAGCTAATGTTAGTGACTGATAAAGCCCATTCTGTAAAGTTTCCTGTAGTGCTCTAGCTTGGTGACGTTCCCCATTGTACAAAATACACTTTTTTTGTCATTTCCATACTTTTATATGGTTCTTGGGTCTATGTCGACATACACCAAATGGGTTAGCTGTGGACCCCCTGCTTTTGTTCAAGAATCCAGCCCCAAAATGGATTTTCCCCATTGCTGATGTATAAAAGAGGCAGCGTCACAGACAGCTCTGGCTAATCACAAACCACCACAGTCTCTGCTCATGAGTTTTCCTATAGTATTGTCTCTCTACAAGCAGCAGAAAATGGTAAAAGCAGCACACAGTGGACAGTGCTAACTGTTTTATGTATAGATGATAACAGTGGGCTTATAACGAATCTGTTAGTATCTGAAAAAAACGTGGGTTTGTTTGTTTTTTTTGGATAGGGCTTTACAGAGGTGGACAAACACAGACATTGCCTTACTATATCAGTTAGGACTCACTGCTCAAGTTGAGCTCTGTATGGCACTACTGGAGTCACTTCAAGCCTGGAGCTCAAAGATGGACTGATTCTTACTGTCTTGTTACCTAAACCTGGGTCTACATCAAGGTTTGACACCGTAAGTGTTACCATTTTAAAATATTTAAAAATATAAAATATATTTTGCCTTGTTTTTTACTGGGGTTAGCTGGGACATTGTTTTCTCTAGTTTCACAGCAGAACTGTATAGGGTTTACTAGAGGATGTGTCTAAATCAAACCAGTGAGGTTGAATACTACATCCATACACAGTTTTTTCTGTGTTTTTGGCAGTTTGTACTAAATTAACCGTTTGTAGACAAACACCTCCTTTGCCTAGCCCCACAAGATATGCCAGCAACAAGAGGGGAGGGGAGAGCACAGCTCAAACTAGTTGTTCCAGAGACAGGCTCTGAGCACAACATTTCAGCCAGGGCACAAACAAGGATTTGCACGGTTTATCAGCACAAAAATGAACACACATGTTCTCAGTTTGAGACCTGTTTTTTAACCACAAAAAGGGATATAATATATAAATATCTGGCTCTATCTATAAGCTGTAAGATAAATATAAAGCTGTAAAACATTTAAATGTAGTGTTGTTTGTTATTGTTTTTTACCAAAACATTGCTAATGCAGCCATACTGAGTCATTTATGATTAGACTGTAGGTGTTTTAATATGTTTAGTTTATTTGTCAGTAATTCACTGTGCAGGATATTTTTGTTGAGTCAGCATCTATCTTTTATTTGACTATTTGGCTTATTGTTCCCATGCCATAATATCTTTAATCGTACACTGTGAAAAGCAGAGGAAAATTCTTGTACCCAGTAGAGAATCTATGCTGTAAGTAATTAAGAAATAATTTGACATCCATTCCTATGTTTTCATAGGCTGTGCTGTTAGTATAGCATGCAAATTTGAGTATCACCTTAGTGCTCAGACTGGCCAAAAGCCAAATTTTTGATAAATTATGAACTTCAAGGCCTGTAAATTTCATTAATTGTGTAGTACTCAAGACCAAACCCAATATTCTACCCACAGCCCTTGTCTATTTACAGGTACATGCTCAGTCAGAAAAGTTTTTTGTTTTTGTTTTATTTTTCTCAGGATCATGCTTCCACAGTGGCCCTTGGAGACAGAGCACAAACAAAAAGGAAATGCAATGCAAATCACGATGCACAAACAAGCAGGACGTGCTGCAAATCACAAAATGCAGCAAAAAGAATAAGAAAATAAAAAGAATATATAAAAGTAACAACTATATATAT
>OMLM01007984.1:0-13308 GCA_900302695.1 Helostoma temminkii
TTAACATCATGTTTTTTTAAATAAATGTATAATTTGAACTGAATTCAGATTGCGTGACAACAAACACAACAACAACACACAAGTAAACCACATTCTAGTTATTGCCATCCAAGACAATGGGCCTCAAATGTAACCACTTTAAGATTTCCATTTATGTGTCATTGCTGTAGAACAACTACAACTGTAGCAGTACCACCACCAACACCACCAACACCAACAACTGTAAAGGTGTTAACATAATTTGTATACCCTTTTAAAGTTTGTTTTTTACAATTTAGCTGTTCACTACAGTTCACAAGCATTGAAAAATATGAAACTTCAACAAACAATCATATCATATCCTGTAGCAACACTAACTGGTAACAATGTGAATGTCACAAAAAAGGTTACTGCAACTGAAATGTAAATGTGCTTACTGTGAAAAAGCACCTTCTTTGCCTCTCATAACATAACCACAACGCTATATATCCTGTCAACAGTTTCCTGTGTGTAATTCAACGTTTATCTGCAGCTCACAACATGGAACCTGACAAGCCACTACTTCTACATTACTCAAGACTGAATTATTTAAAGTACACTATGGCTATTATGCTATTTCACAGTGACTCTGATAAATAAAGTCTCTCACAAGCAGGTTATTCTCATTGAATTATAATAGTTATACTATTTAAACAGCAGATTGAAGGAAACGGTAAGCACACAGAAGTCTCCGGGTTATATTCAGATGGAACGCCTGCCACCTTGTGGCTAAAGGCTAAACTGCAGCTCCTCATTAGAAAATATCATCCAGTATTTACCGAAATGATCCAGCAATGACAAATATCAACTTTTACTTAACTATAACACTATAAGTACATGAGCAAAATTTAATAATAAAGTTTATTATAAATTTGGGGTTAAATTTGACTCATTTAGGGACTTAAAGAGGTACAACCACACGGACAGCCAGTACAAACAATACCACCAGGTATAAACCCATTAACAGAACTTTTCCATGGTACAATGTTGCTACCAGGGTTATTATATCACGATCTGTTCAATTCACCTTGTTACTCCTTGGAATGACCCAAACTCCCAGACTAGGTTATCTAATATATTTATGAATGTTACCTTTAAACTTAGTTAACAAGTACAAAATTGTAATCTTCATCAGTCAAGTGAGTCTTGTATCCTAGGGGACGTTTCAATTTTTTCAAACATGCTATGAAAGTTGAAAGCTAAAAGAAATAATCTGGCATAGCCATCTTAATGTCCTTTTGACAACAAGAGCCCTCTGGTGGTACTGTATGATTGTCTATGCTGTTTTGATCACAGGGACTGACCTGTGCTCAGTGAGGATGCAGACAGCTGAAGGGTGGCTGGAACAGTAAGCCAGATACAAAGTCTTGATCTGACACATCAGGTTTAAGTAACAACCTGCCACTCGCTGCTGGCTCTCAGGGACTCTGCAAAGTCAGAGAAAAAGAAGAGACCAGAGAGGTGAAAACAGCAGAGAGAGGGTTTAGGCAAAGGACAAAAAGACACAAAGTCACCATTTTGTAATGATGATATCCAGAACAATTTCCCAGTAAGTGAAAAATGCTATTATTCATTGTGTGTTTTATTCTGCCTAAAGATATTTTTATTGACAAGCAATATAGAAGCACATTCTTGCGACACTGAAACCAGAGAACATGGTATTTCAGTCTCTGCAAATGTATATTTGTACCATGGAGAAATTAATAGGAAGAGATTGGAGGAAGGAAGTGATTGCAAAATTTTAAGTGAAGTTTAGTTTGCTTTGTGAAACACTTAGCAGTAATGTATAGTATATGTGCAGTGTACTGTCAAATGAAAAATGATCAACTTAATACTACACGGGCTTCTAGACACATTTCATTATGTCTTATAGAACAAGCGCATGACAGTGCACACTGTAATGCAAATACTGCTCTCGACCCATAATGATATAATAAACACTGAATATAAAAACACTTTAAAATGCCAACACACTTACTTGGTACAGTCCTCTAAAGCCACACATAGTCCTTGCTGGAAGGTGAGGATCTCCTCCAGGTTTCCACACAGGGTGGAGCTGTCTGCACTGCTCAGCCTGAATATACATATTCAGTATATCAAGTATTATATTTTACTGTGCAACAAAAGTTGCAACTTTTCCTCTGTAATGTCATGCAGTCTTACTTGTCACTGGCTTGCAGGGGTCGTAGGTAACAAGTCAGCACTGTTTGTAATTCTTTAATAAACTCCCGCTCATGTTCCAAGATGTCCTGTACCACCTGCAAAAGCAGCAGAGTCAGCAAAATACAGAATTATACTGCTGTCAGATTCCAGGCATTTCCAATTTCCAGGTATAATTGGTTAATAATTAGAAAATTCTAAAGTACTTTAGCATGCCTATCTTAGGCCAACTTTATTTCACTTAAACAATGAAAAAACAAAGATACTGTGCTGATGTATGAGTATAGTTTGAGAGAAGTAAATTATTGTTCATAAGGAATTTTTTTAGATTTAGCAAAGACAGATCTCAGTGTAATAAAGCATTTTACTTGTTTGAGTAAAATAAATACATACTGAAATCCACCTTATGTGAACTGATTTTGCTCTGCGATCAGAGTAAATATCACAGACTCTCAAAAGTACATGATTTCAGATGTATTACTTCCTTACTGCCACCCTCAAACATGACATGTGTGACCCAGAAGGTCAACTTACAATGACCACCGTACAAATTACACACAACAGTGCAGTAAATCTATGTCCGATTTAAAAAGATCTGTATATACAGATAATGTGTATTATGTGCAAGTTAACAACAAACAGAACAGTAAACATCTGAAATTATCCACAAAATCTTCACTCACCACACTGTAGTAATTCTTAATCAGTTGAGTTCCTTTAGGAGAGAGTGGTTTCTCTGTAGAGGAGATAAGCAACACAAACATAATCATTAAAAAAACATGACCTCAGCATTTCTGTCTCATTTTCCCACCTGATTATATTCATAGTAACACAAATAATGCCAACATATGTACATCATCATGTCCTTTCTTTTGAAACTAAACACTGTTCACACAACTACACATTACATGTTAAATAATATTCATGTAAATTACACGGAAGGTTAGAAAAATGCCTATTTTGTACATTACACTTAAAGTTTGCAAGAAACTCTTTCTGAAAGTGATAACACCATCTTTCACAGCCCAACTCACCGCAGGGTTTAACCTCTCTAACGTAATTACTGGGGAACCAGCCCGTCTTGCCGTTGAGTGTGCCCTCCCACCATCCTCCCTCCTCCTGCCTCGTCACAAGAATTAGTTCGCCTTTGCTAAACGACAGCTCATCCTCATTGTTCTGCTTGAAGTTGAAGCGGGCCTTCACCATCAGCTGCTCACCGCCACCATTCTCAGACATCTCCTGCTAGAGAGGTTGTCAAAGACAGTCAGAAACACATCAGGTACATCTGCAAAAATATCCTTATGTATGTGAATATATATGGTGCATTGACAAAATATCTGGTGTGTAAAATATTTATTTAACACTTTTTTCAGGGGTGTCAAACTCAAGTCCTCGAGGGCCGCAGTCCTGCTTGTTTTCCAACCATCTCTGCACTTACAGCTTATTGGCTGAACACACCTGATCCAGGTAATCAGCAGAGGGTAAGGCAGGGATAGTTGGAAAACAAGCAGAGCTGCTGCCCTCGAGGACTGGAGTTTGACACCTGTGCATTAGATAGTCATCTAGGGTAAACCAGAGATGAATGATCTGTGAAATTAAATGTAAAAAGGTGCTCATTAAAAGATTAAAACTTGTGAGTTTTGAAATAAGTTTTTTTTAAATAAGAAGACAGCAAAATTAGAAAATGTAAATATGTATATTCACATACCACTGATTTTGATTGTCTACGCAGAGAGACTTTGGATTTGACAGAGGAGAGGGTGTGTGAAGCCGATGACTGGTTAGAAGATGTTGCACTGGATTGCGAACATGACCTTTTAGCAGCACAGTCTTTGGAAACACAGAGGAAATATGGAGTTTGTTATTTTGGTTACACTGATGTCTGAACATACAACTCCTTGTTCCCATAAGATAAACTATATAATGTTACCTAAAAAACATGGACCACACACACATCGTCATGGTCAATGACGTAGGTGCTCATATTTTTGGGCCTGACAACTTGATGATACATCATGTGAGAATGGTTCATTGCTCTGCACAGCCCCAGGACAAAGAACACGGATGCACACACAGACCACACATTTAACATAATTCCTGACAGAATCATCTGATTTAACCACAACTTTTGCAGATAAAACTGAATACAATGCACTCATTAGTTTATTTACAATGGCATTTGAAAGTCTATGACACATCAAGTTGAAAATATGATTCTTCCAAAAATGTATCCAAGGGAACCCATCTAAAAAGATGAGCCAATAAATTACACTTAATTATTTAGTGTGGAAAATTACCTAATCTTAAATGTGTGTGTGAAAAAGTACATTAAGCAGCACCTTTAGTAACTTCAACTAAATGATTTCCATACATTTATCAACCATGCACATCAGCTTGGAGGGATTTTAGCCCATTGCTGGGTTTCTTGTACGAACTGTCTGCTTCAGGTCATCACACACAATTTCTATAGGATTAAGTTCAGAATTTTGACTTGGCTATTTCAGAACAGATTTTCTTCTTTCTTCTTTAGTAGAATTAGTGTTTATGGTCACTGTTTTGCCACACAATCCACTGTCTAATGTGTTCATGGATACCTTAACATTTTACTGAAGAATTTGCTTGTGCTTGTTGGTTTTTTTTTGCTTTGCTATTATACAAATAATGTGCCCTCTACAAAAAACAATCAATTTGAATTCAACACCGCTACATCATGATGACAATTTTGTCACACAGCCTCTTGTGATTTTTTTTTAACTTACTTACTACTTTAGTGACACACCAGACTAAATTTCCCATCAACACTCAGCAATGAGACCCTTTGAGTAAGCTTCTTGCTACTTGTCCAAATATGTCTTCTTTTTCTCAAAAAACATAGGTCGAACACTTATTGCAAAGCAGACACAAATCAGTTAAGTTCTTTCACTGAAATGCAGCGTTCGGTCATCACTAAACATAATGTTTATTATCATACAGTGACTCATCTTATCTGTCTCATTCCCGAGAACATTCTTCTAGTAGCCTTTTGGCTTATCCACGTGGCCTTGAGCAAACTGTTGACGAGCAGCAATATTTTTTTAAAGAGTGGCTTCCTCCGTAATGTAATCAAACTTTGCCCTGCACAACATTGTTTAAAATGTTCTGCTTATGATAGGCCAGTAAACAATGAATCACTATTCTAATGACAGAAATGAGTGAGTGATACACTTCTGCAAACCCCTGTGTCAATTTTGATAGTGAAGACCCACATTTTAAACACAGAAGTGTCTCCAACACTCATACCTGGTTCTCATCCCATTGACTGAAAAACCTGATTTCCCCTTAAAAATTAATGGAAACACCACATATTGATCACATACCTCACTTACAATTATTTCCAAGTAAACTGATGACTGTGTATTTGGTCTCATTTGTTTAATTTGGTTTCATTTATCTAGTTTTGAGACTTGCATGAAACTCAGACCATGTTTCAGGTCATGTTTCATATCACGTATGAATCTAAATACAGTATATATCTGTTTACACATAGTCTATGGCTGGGTCCGTAAATAAGTGATAAATGACATATCTAAGCATATTTAGCAAATTTCCTTGTAATCTAAAGCACAATTTGTTGGGTGGTTAATGGAGAAAATCCCTTTCAACTTCATGTTACAGACATCCAATTCCACAGTGTCATCACTGAACCACTGCAGCAGAGAAACTATGATTTAGGGTCAGTAGCTGCCAGTTGTCCTGGAGTGCGAGTGCAATCCCAGAGATGCACTGACAGAGGTATCAATTTTGTTTCCAACACTCACTTGAAAAGTGACACACATGGCAGCCCTGCAACCTCTTACAGAATAACAAGCAGAAACAGATTCATTACAGATTCCCTATCAAATGCCAACTGGGTGCCAGCCAGTTCTTTCTGTATAATTCTTGTGCAAATTACAAAAGAATAAAATCAATAATGAGAATGCACCATTACCCTTAGCAACTTTTAATTCAAATACAGTTAAGAAGTTTAAATCCAGAGAGTTTATAAATTGGCAAATGCTTATGTGCACTTTCACTTATACATATTAAAATGTGCTGCACTCTAGTGTTTTGGCCTCCCAATTTACATCAATGAGGAGTCTAAAACATTACTTATTACAACTTATTATAACATACTCAATACCCCGAAAATTACCTTAATAATGTACAAAATTAGATTGTATTATATTATACAGGTGGTTATAATGTTATGCCTGATCAGTGTATATACACAGCTAGGTCTGGAAGTATTTGGGCAGTGACAGAATTTTTATCATTTTGCCTTTATACACCACCACAGTGAATTTGAAATAAAACAATCCAGATGTGATCAAAGTGTAGACTTTCAGCTTTAAGAGGTTTCACAAAAAAACAGCATTTACTCTTAGGAATTACAGCCATTTTAAACAAAGTATCTCAATTTTCAGGGGCTCAATCATATTTGGGCAAATGACTGACAAGAAGTTAACTGACAAGGTAGTAGTAGATAAATAGTCTGAAGTTGAAAGATATAATATTAAAAGGCCTGGAAGAACCATGGAAGATCCCTTCACATCATCAATAAAAGTCAAGAATACTCTGACACCTTCATTAACAGAGAACAAGAAAGCCAGATTAGACTTTGTCAGAAAAAATCTAAAAAAAAGCTCATCATATTCTGGAGTCAGATTCTTTGGACTGATAAAACCCAGAGTAACTTGAACCAGAATGATGGAAATAGAAAAATATAGAGAAGAAAAGAAATAGCTCATAATTCAAAGCATACCACACCATGCGTCAAACATGACGCAGTGTTATGACATGGGATTGTATGGCTGCCAACAGAATAGGCTCACTGGTGTTTATTGATGGTACGACTGCTGACAGAAGTAGCAAGATGAATTCTGAGGTGTACTGGACTAAACTGGACTAAACTGGACTAAATATAAACATAATCAATAAAGTTTGACATTTTCAAGCTAATTTGCTTAAAATTTCTAGTTGTTACACTCAGTATTTAGTTACATTAGTTGTTCTGACTTGAAGTCTTAAACTTAAAATTGTAAGCTAAAATAATGAATTTCTTAGAGTTCACTCAACTCATTAGATTGAGTTGATAAAGGAACCTTCCTATAAACTTCCCAGGATGCATGATTTGAGTTAATGTTCTCCTATTAATGCTCTTTTTAGCATTCAGTTAAAAGAAAACACTCAAGGTGGAAAGTTGCTGTGTGTGGTCAAAACATATGTACCTTACATTGTAGTTGTTTATTTGACCCTAGCAAAAACTATGTCAACCATGATAATGGTTGGTGTTGAATTCAGTCCTTAACCCCTACACACTTACAATACTTTAAGATCACTGGGAGCAGCTGCATGTAATTATTATGTACTGAACATGGTACATCCTGACAGGATGAGTAAATTATCTACCTATCTATCATCCATCATGTTAGCTGCAGAACTACAGTGTCTCAGTCTGAAGAGTTAACGCTGATAAGTTCAAATATATTATCCAATTTCAGTGGGTGCCTGAGTTACATAAACAATAAAAAAGACTAAAATTCACACTACAGAGTGTTCTAATTAAGTACTTACCTTGTTCAATAAATCAGAAAATCTAAATCTACTAAATTAAGTCACAAGTCAACACAAAATGCTATATTTTCAAGATCACATTTAGTTGTGGTAGAAGAACAATTGTATTTGTTGACTCAAAGTTTTAAGGCAGCCATTCGACTCATATTTTTTAGTTGAAACAAGTTATATTACAGTGTACTCTCTGACCCTAAACATACTACAAAAGCAAGCAACTCAAGACTTTTTGAGGGAAAAAAAACACTGAATATTCTTTGACTTCCAAATCAGTCACCTGATCTCAACCCAACAGAGCAGCGTTTCAGTTACTGAAGACAAAACTGAAGGCAGAAAGATCCACAAACAAGCAGCAACTGAAGGTGGCTGCAGTGAAGACCTGGCAAAGTATCTCCTGGGACACAACTCAGAACTTGGTGATGTCTACACTTCAACCACATCTTGACTGTTTTATATTAAATCCATTGTGGTGGCAAAAAAAACCCTGTCACTACCCAAATACTTCCAGACCTAACTGTACATATGAGCACATCTAAAGGGATCCATGCAATATATTATTAGACGGAAAAGGCTTGGATATTGCCTGCTGTTTCACATATGCTGCATCAAACTGAGGCAAACTCAAATGATGAACAGGATCGTGAAAGCAATGGGGCAGACCACATGTACTGCTGGTGGTGGTCATGAATGCCACATGCCACTTGCCACTCCACACACAAACACACACACCCTTCTGTCAGCTAAGCTCTCAGGTTCCCACTGTGATTTTTGTAAGCAGGCAGTGTCCAAAGCGTTTACCCTAAACAAACATAAAATCTGAGCACAGGCAGATGAAGCAGAAGAAGGCTTGGGAGAGGCTCATGAGTAAAAACACAGAGGGCCTTTATGTCTGGTCATATCAACTAACGTGTGACTAATCCACTTCAAATCAAGTTAACTTCTGAAGAACAGATGCTGGGCATAGTCAGTCTATAAAATATTTCCATGTCAATCAGAGTGCACTGCACTGAGATGTCTGGGACACATCTTTCACTGTGGCATGCATCCTCCTTTATGTGCAATCAAGGGATTTATCATACATTAACATCTGAAGTGTGATATTAGGTGTCATAAATCACAAAGAAAAGGTGCAACAAGTAATGTCCTACAGTATATAAACAATTAGCCAATTAATTATAAGGTAAAACATAAAAAAAATTTATAAAAGGACTTTAATAATGAAGTAATCAAGGATCATTATCAAAACATATTTGCATGCAAATATGCTAATTTCTTAAATTGTGATCGTCCTTTGTAAATTTTACATTATTGAAACTTCAATGTGAGGGTTTGTCCCATTAGTCAGACAAGAAAGTAGTTTGCCGACTTAATCTCCAGCTCTGGGAGAGTGTGACTAAATCAGAAACAATCAAATAATAACTAAAATTATTATTAGCCACACCTTGATGTTCAGGAACAATCTAAGGCACATATTGCACTACACCGTTTCTTGTACTAGAATAGCACAAACAGGTTCTCAATAGCCTGAAATGTTATGCATCTATTATTAAGCATGCAGAGGTGAATTATTAGTGTAAAATCCCTGACTTAATACTTCTGCTGATGCTTTTCAAGCAGCCGTGAGATAGAAACTGGAGGGAGACTGGTATTACTTTTTCAGTTCCCCCCAAACAAGGACTCTCAGGCAAGTAATTATCCCCAATCTGCTACAGCATTGCTGCACTGTGAACCATTACTGCATCCTTAATAGAGATATGCAATGAAGAAAGGGGTATGTCTGCCTGAAAGACATTTTCAATTGGAATATGGATTTTGTTTCTCACTGGTGCTTAGGTAAAATCAGGATATTATTGAGGGGGATTCAAGCTATGGATGCACATGGCACCCAGCATGACACAAACACACACTGCCATGCCAGCTGCCCATGGATAACACACCCAGCCGTGATTTAGAATGGCTGCGTTGACAAGGTCTGCGATAAGAACACGTTGCACACAGGTAAAGACAAAATGTACTGTTTATTCAGTCTGATTTTCTTTAATGTAACAAAATACTGTAATGTAACATTTAACACTACTTCTCATTACCATTTGCTTATTTACTTTTAGAGAAAACAAAATATTATCAACTAGACAGACTGCAAATCTCTTACCTTGTGTGGCAAAGTTGACTGCCAGTAAAGTTGTGAGCACTTTGCCAAAATTCTCACCAGTGTATAACCACTCTGGTTCAAAGCCCTGGATGGAAAAGGAACGGAAAAGAAGCTGTCACACCGAAAAACAATCTCAAAACCACCTGTTCATACAACTTGAAATGCTGAAAAGGTGTAAATCCAAATTAAAAATTCTGCTATACTCATTGCATTGCTCTGAGCAGCAGCGCAATGAGTAGCACATAAAGAGGGACAGAACAGAAGAGACTAATTTCAGAATGCCGCCCAAACAATAAAAAGACGAACCTCCTAAATAAAACACACACACAAGGATTTGAATATGCCTGTAACAAGACAGATAAAAACTGACATGTCGAGCATGACCCACATTTTGTGACTTAGTGGGCTGTAATAAAACAGAGGCTGTGCCACGCTTATTTGCAATTCGTAGATGCTCACGGGCACACTGCTTCGCTCCGTCTCTGACAGCTATCTTCTTTCCTCCAGCATATAAGGTTTCACATTTTAAATAAAACATCTTAAATATAGAGTTTGAGTGATACAGCCTTTGCTCGAGAGTTGTGTACATCTAAATTCACAATTAAAGTTAGTGTGACCATTACATTTTAAGAGATGAGATCAGCCTGTCGTCTTAGTGACTACCAGTTTTTCACAGCTTGCTTTTCGTGTACAAATTAGCAATACAGTGTTAGTTTAAGGCATAATGACGTTGTACTGTCGAAGGCAGAACATATGTGAGAAACCAATATACAACAAAATAAATAGGTAACCTTGTCTTACGTCACTTAATAAGATATAACTTTAGTCTGTACCAAGACCTTGAATACAGTTAGGCAGAGTAGTTACAATGAGTCATGCTATGCATATGTTAGTCTAAATGACTGTAGTGGTGTATACAATCAGAGCAAATAAATCATCTTGTGCAATTCATAGAACAGCAAAAACAAAACATGGGTCTTGAGCAGTAACTGGTGCTTCCTCTTTCTGCATATCAGGGCAGAAGTGAAAGTAGTATGGCTGCTCTCTTTGTGCAGTCACAGAATAAACAGGCACTATTTTCTATGGCAAAACACAAGAGAAAAAGGAGCCTAACAACGATCACATCACTGACCAAAGGATGGGCAGGGCTCGTACTGTAGTGCCACAGACATCCCCTGTCTGATACATCTGACAGTGTCTCTTCAAAAAAACTTCTGCCCATGAGCTACTGGCTGACCACAAAAGGGCTAATTATGGACTAAGGCACGGTTGATGGATAAAAGCAAAGGGGACCTCTCAGACATAACAAGCCAGCTGGGCAGAACTACTGAACCACTTGACTTTGCAGTTTGCCAGGCTTGCTGACTCAATTAGCTGTTTAAAGAAACCAAATGATGTGATTCAAGACCAGAAAGGATTATTTATAAAGCTTGTGGAGACATTACTGTCCACCATGGCAGTCACAAACAGGCTGGTACAGAGAGAGAGAGAGAAAACTCCCAAACATCTGCATGTGATTTGCCCTTTAATAGTATTACCTGCCTTTTAGCAAAGCAAACCTGTTTGTCTAGGGGATTTTTATACCTGCAGCAAAACAAAACAGTGAAAGAAACTTACATAAAGTCACTGAAAGAGAGCAAAGAGAAATGCAAATTATAAGGAAGTAAACAGTGTCGAAAATCATTTGAAAACAGAGAGACTAGTCATAAGGGCTACAGGTTCCCTTCCTGTCTGGTCCGTGGGAGTGACTGACAGCATGCCTGTTAATGTGGCTCACTTCCACATGGACGTGTGAGAAAAACATATGCCAGCAGGGTAAGTAGATCACAGCACAACCAAGAACTGGTTTAAGTCTTCACTACAAACGGTAGTGGGTTGAGAGGGGTTAGGTAAGAAGATAATGTTAGAGAGAGGTCAGCCCATGTCAAAACATGTGTTAATTGTGAATTAAACTGGACACAGTGAGACAACTTACCTCCACTTTCAAGGACGAGCATCCTCTTAGAAACTCCCTGATGTTGGAAATGCAGTCGGCTTCAGTTCTCGGATCCTGGCAATACTGAGCACACACACATACACAGACGAAAAAAATGTATTAAAAAATACCTCGGTTGAGTATGCCAGATAGACGACTCTGACAGAAGCACTTATGTAACGCTTCGGTCCGACGTTACTGTCATATCAACCACACACAAAGTACCAAAGTAACAGTTTAGTAGTGAACTAAACGAATAAACCTACAGTTAACAAAATAACTATGAATTGTTCCTGTGTCTCCTTCATGCAAACATAACCATTAACACCAGGGAAAAGTCAAACTCGCCACATTTAAGCAAAACATCCGCTCACTTTTTCAGCTTTCAAAATAAAATACCTATTAACGACCGCGCGTTTACAAACTAATTAGAAACATAAAGAACATACTAGTTTTTCGCTGATTGTAAGCATTTTTTGTAACCATTTTTTTGTTTCTGTGTATGGCATGTAAAACGAAATGATAACAAATGAGACAATTAAAACTTTGGTTACAAAATAGAGGGTACTACTTCCGGTTTCATTCTTCCGGCGACATTGACGCCGCTTGTTCAAAGCCGAGGTCGCACCGGGAAGAGCAGCCTGTCAGGAGGAAGTGACGAACTGTCTTTGCAACTGTTATTTATCTTTATCAACTTTGTCATCTCAACAACTAAACATGTGTTATTAACGTTGATTATCACGTCAAAGGGAACACGGCTTGTCAAATAAAACCCCCTGCCTTTCACCGGTGCACTGTGGTGTACGTTCAGTACGTACAGCTATCGAAATTGTCCTGTTTTTGGAGGGTGTCAAGAATGCGGAACATTTTCTTCGCTTCACAGGAAACCACATCTTGAAATCTCACATCTGAAAAACTCGCCAAATGCAGCTGCAATTCGATGCATGAAACTTTATGCAAAACGAAAAGAGACGGCTAAAAACAACTTGTAAAACTACTATTGTTGATATACAGAATAACGAAAGGCCTGCTGCAGAAAGAAGTTGTCGTCGGTATCATTTTCACCAAACCCCTCCCTTGCCTTGCCCAAGAGCAGTCTATCAATCGGTATTTGTTGACTGAAGTTTACTAAAATCAACAACTCACCTTGGGAGTGAATCCAGGTATGAGCCGCTCCGTGAGCTTACACAGGACGACTCCATCCTTCAGCGATGTTTTCAAAAAGTCCTCCGGGTCCGCTATGTTCTTTTTAGGCGAGCTGAGCACTCCTAAAGATATCAACCACGTTACAGTCTGTTCCTCTGGATTCATATCTCCACAAAATGCTCATTGCCTGAACACGCGTTGCTGAAATAAAACTGGCGGCCTGCTCCGTATTAACATGCAACTCACATCCGTACTTCTGCTACAAGTA
>OMLM01007984.1:13328-25221 GCA_900302695.1 Helostoma temminkii
AAAAAAAAAAAAAAAAAAAGAGGCGGTGGGGGAAGGACGACGCTGTTTCTAAACGTAAAACTGATGATCACCCCTGCTGGCAAATAGGAACCTCAACAATACACAGGAGCTTTTTTTCCCCTTGTGGAAAGTAAAGCATGGACATTTTCTGTCACTAAATTACAGGTTTAATTGCAGGAAGGAGCTGCAAACACCACCAGGGAATTGATATCTGTTGTGCATCGCCATATTTCTTCAGAGTAAAATGTACTCTCTACTGTCCTGTAGAAATAACTCAGTAGGCCTCACAGTCTGGTTCCTTAGTCCAGTTTAAAAGCTTGTTAATATGCAAAGGCTCATGATGTTTTCTGACACAAGCCATTCATGTTGATTTTATGATATTTTGAAGAAATCTGATTGGCTCTAAAATTGGGTGCTATAAATGAAAATTATCACCACTAAAAACAAACAAAAAGAACCAGGTAGCAAAGATACATCAGCCAGATTTTTAACAATGACATGTGAATTGTGCTAATCACACTGTTTTCGTGGAGAGACAAAAAAATGACTAAAGAGCTTTTAAAACTTTTTATTGAAAACACCAGACACTGAATTTAAGCAAATCCTCAGCGTGCGTTCTTTCCACTTCCAACATGCTGATCCACTTGAAGATTCAGGACCCTGAACTGAAACCTGTACCAGCATCTGGAAAAACAGCAAACAATTTTATACCAATATAAATAAATTAAACCACGTAAGTGGTGACCATTTCCAACATTTTAAAAAGTAAATGTCATTTAAAGATTACATGCATTTTAAAAAATGAAATATGAGCAGACTGTTATTACATTATGACTGTTCTGGGTGACATACCTGTACTGATGGACTTAGGTTTTGTTGGTTCAACAACCTGGGGACACAATTCGGGTTCACTGCAAGGGCAGTTGCCTTGGAGTCATGTTCATCCTGCAAGAGAACACAAAATTAACATGTTGCCCTTATCTTAATTATGTATTCATAAAATATGATACAATTATTTGTAATTATTGGTCCGACTGAGAATTCGCTTCAGTGATTGTTTCCAGTTTGGCAGTATGGCGATGGTGTTCTTCCAGAGGTCTCCATTGTTTGAACTGGCATGCTTGTGGAATAGGTTCTGATACTGAAAAAATAGCTCTTAATTTAAGAATTGCTGTAAGTTTCTTTTCCAAGAAAATGTTCTAAGTAACTAGGCATTTTACCTGCGACCTAAAATGGACTGTTGCCAATACATTTACTGAAGTTAGACGATTGTGTTCAGGCAAAAAGGATTGTTGTTTTGAGGGGTCAGTTGTCAAAATGACCTGTTAAACTTTCATTGCTGAAAAATGATGAAACTTCTTGGGACGTTGCACTTTGGACAATTTTAGCTGCTGAAAACGAACTACACTGAACAAGGCTCATTTTCAGCTGACCATTTCTCCCCTGAGGCAAAAGATGTCTTGAACATCACCTTTTCAGTTGAGATTGCAATACAGGACAATGAGAAACTCATTTACAGATGAGAAACAAAGAGGTTTGCTTTGCTTACCAGCTGTTGACTATCAGTCGAGTTGCATTTGTTGTTGCCTTTGGTTTTGTCGTTGCATGCCATCAAATGGCTCTAGGGTGATGGATCCATTTCCAAGGAAACTACATTGGAACATTCTGACAATAATATTTCCCTAACCCTTGAAAACAGCAGCGTCCAGGTGGAAGTACATTTGTGTCAAGAATCAATTCAAATGTCTCGACTATATACATAGTACGAGCAAAGACTCACCTAAGTTTTACTGATAACTTTGTAAATGTTATTTCACATCCATGTTTGGTGTTTTGAAAATCGATGAGGAGTGGTGAAAGGTACAACTAAAAGCTTTATTAGAGTAGGAAAGCCAGATTTATAGGGCATTGCAGATTCCAACAGCACTGAATGTACAAAAACTAACTCACTTAGTAACTGTACTGTTACATGAGCAAGAAAAATACTTAAAAAAGAAAAAACGTTTACACATAAAAACTGGCAAAGTCAAAATACAGTTGAAAGCTAAGCTTCATATTCCACAGATTTAGACATGGCTAGTTTGTCTTGTCAGATTTCTTCCAAAACACGTGTTTATTGTGCACGGAGACCAACGTTTGCTTTAATGTGATTTCCAAGTCCAGTTCAATATCTGCTGCGAGCCATTCCTCTATCGGCTCGATTGCCACCACGGCCACCACGTGGCCCTCCACGGCTTGAGCTGCTGTACGAATCACGAGGAGGGTAGCCTCTCTCAACAGGGGGAGCTGGGCCCCTCTCCTGTCTGCCCATTCGCTCACCACGGCTAGGTGGATATGGTTCACTCCGACTGCTGGGGTAACTGTCACGACTGCCATAGCCGTCCCGGGAGCTGCTGCCATAGTCATCATAACGACTGCTTCCACTGCTCCCACCATAGGATGGTGGGGGGCCCCGTGAAGGTGGGGCGCTGCGAGAGTTACCTGCAGGGTCAATGGGTCAGGTAATTGGCAAGGTTTAATTTATACATTTTCTTGCACTGTTAAGTGCGCATTTTGTGCCAATAGAATTTATTCTTTGACAAATTAATGTAATGGACGACATGTTTAAATGCCCCATTATGTTATCGATCTCAACATGGATATTTAGTTATGTTTAATAATATATCCAAGACCAGGGAATAAATGGGTAGTGTTACCCATTTCAGCATGCCATTGATTTGAGTAGCCATTTTTCCTTTTAGAGCTCCAAGAGTTAGAACTGCAGGTAAGGACGAGGATTTCAGAGTTGTCTTGATGGTTTTTTGAAGGTTACTCCTTGAGGGATTGCTTTGCTAGGCAACACATACTGAGTGGTCAACAGATGTTTCCAAGGACTTTTGGAGTTCCTTACAATCACTGATTCTTTTGATGAATGCGGCAGCAATATGGACTGAATCAATTTGATTTTTCAGTTTGGATGCCAATAGTTATAATTTCAGACACCGGGAAAATATGCAAAGTGTATTGCAGGTCAGGTCAGGGTTGCATCAAAGGAAGAGGAAAATGTTTAAAGAGGCTGCCTGCAATACTGTTTCCTCTGGGGAGGGAAAAAACTTCTTGTGATTGGAGTTTGCGATAGTCAGTGCTTAATTTGGTTGGTTATTTGTGCAGCTCTTCTTTGTGCCTCGGTGGGTTATCAGTAGTTATTACACTCATGGACTCATATCTTACCGTAACCATCATACGAATCTCGGTAGGAACCACCACTAGGACGATCCATGTAGTTTCTGGGTTCCCGGCCTCCCCCATAACCATCACGGTCACTAAATAACAAAACAGTTGTTATTGATTATATATACACATATATAAATATATATGAGCACAGGGGATCTGATCTCACTTTTGAATCAAGTCATGTATATACCTGTATCCCCTTGACATGGAACCATAGTCATCTCTTGAACTAGAATTTGAATATTCTCTGTATGAATAATCTCTTGAAGGAGGTCCATAGTCTCTTGAATCTCTGGAATTATAATCCCGACTGGAGTAGCTGAAAAACAAAATTATTAACTTTACAAGTGCAACCATATTTTATTTGGTAACTCACAGAAGTTATAACTTAAACTATATAACAATATTTATTTACATATCTTATTTAAAGCATATGGTAATTCTATTACATTAACAACACACCAAATACTTCATGTATTACTTGTTTGAGATGCTGCAAAAACTTGAGTTTGTCTGAAATGTTTCTCACCACTATAAAATTATAGGAATCAAATTAAATATGAAATATCTTACCTATCTTTGGAGTTGTAATGGTCATCTCTTGGTGATGGATAATCGTCTCTCCTAGACATCATGGAGTCTCTGCGAGGAGGGGGTGGACCATAGGGATCCCTGTCCCTTGACATGGGTGCTGGAACACAAAGTAATGAATAACTGGTTCATTAATCATTTATTTAATAACCACAAAATATGTGCAGTAGTATGCAAGTTAAAATCACAGGCTATCAAGACGTTTCCAAGGTCATGATTATCCCAAAGGTTCTGTTCAGTGGCAACTTAACTTGCTTTAGGGCCTTGAAGACGTTCTAATTATTCATGTTTTCCCAGTTGTCACTGAACAGAAACATTGGGATATGCAGCCAGTGCAGCTTTTTAAAATTACTTTAATTGACACAAGTATAAGACGAATTTCCTCACACTTACGCCTACTCATGGGACCAGAGGGGGCAGGCCTCTTGGGTGGGGGACCTCCATTACGAACTGGGGGCCCTCTCTTCATTGGAGGGGGGCCTCTGGATGACACCCCTTTAAAGAAGGGCTCTACATTCCCTGAATTATCATAGTAGTCTTTAAACAGACAAGAAACGCACATATTAGCACATCAAGCTCTTAAGATTTAATGAAAAAGTACAGTACAGTCATTCACAATCATTATCCTGCTGGACACATTGGAAAAATTCATAAACTCATTGACAAATACATAAATCTGAAAAATGTACCTCTGGATGGCGGGCCTCTCATTCCACCTGGACCTCCCCTGGAACCACGGGGGCCTCTGGGTGGGCCACGACTGCGAGACTGCATAGGTGGAGGTCCTCGTCTACCACCACTCTCAAACTGAGGCTTTGTAGCTTGCTCTACTTTGATAGGCTTGCCATCAAGAGACTGTGGGTGAAGATTTACAATTACAGTCACAGTTTTAAATGGATACTTTTAAAAGATTATGGTGATTAAAACAGTACTTACTTTTCCATTCATCTCACGTGCTGCATCCTTTGCATCAGCCGGACTTTCAAAAGTTACAAAAGCAAAGCCTCTTGATTTGTTGGTTTCACGGTCCTTCATCAACAGAACTGAAATCAGAAAGAGACTTATGATTTTCAAAAACACCTTCTGCAACAGCTGACAAAGGCATTTTCTTATAAATAGTCTAATCCATTTTACTAACTGTAAGCATTATACACTAAAAGGACTGATACTTTCAAAGTATCAATGTGCTCCCTTTTAGTATCAAAGATTTGCTCGTTTTACCAAAAACGAGGTCCTTTGCAGTAAGGGTAAAGATATTTATGTAATAAATAAAATGGCAAGAAATAGTTAACACAAGTTTGTGCAGTAAATTTCACACATCGCGAATGAAACGCTAACTAGTGATTTTTTTTAAACGTGTCGCTATTAAACAGAGAAAAAAAACAGACAACAGCGAGTCTACTCAATTCACACCTTCAACAATCCTGCCATATTTGCTGAAGTACTGCTCCAGGGCCTTTTCGGTGGTCTCGGTATTGAGCCCACCGATGAAGAGCTTGCCTGGTCGGTCTGCCTCTGCCATGATTCACGACCTGCAACAAAAAAGGGTCATATAAATAGTAATATAACTTCAGCATTTTTCCACACACAAGCAGACACTGTTGTATATATGCACTCTGTATTCAGACTTCTACCTTGCTCCTGGCAAAGTATTTTGCTGTTGAAGGAGCAAAATGGCGATAAACGTGACAGCGGTGGTAGCTGATTACTCGGCTAACGCTAGCTAGCAAGTATCCCAGCTTCTATGCTATTTTAATCCTTAAGCTTTGCAAATGCGAACACGCTAATTTTAAAACACAAACAACACTACAGATTATTTTTACAACATAATCAAACACGCTCTTACCTGCTAGCTACGTGAGTATTCTTACTCTTGGCCTTATGTGAATCACCCGCTTCTCCAGCTTCCGGCTGCTGTTTCTTCTTCGCTTCTGTTTCCGGCAGACCAGACGCCCCATGTCAAAACAGCGCCACCTACAGTTCAAAATAGATATTTAAAATAGTTTCATCCTGTTCATAATACAGTACACATGTACACATCAAAACAATTCAGTAGTGACATATGACAACACCCTTCAAAACATAAACTTATTTTTACCTATTATTGTTTTCTGCACAACAACATTCAAGTTAGCTGACAAAAACAAGTACAGGCAAGGACTAGAGGTGGATATTAACTACATACATTTAGTTAAGTGCTGTACTTTATTATTATTTGAGACACCTGTACTGTACTTGGTTATTTTCATTTTATGCTACTTTTACTCAACTACAATTCAGAGAGAATCATCGTGTAGTTTTAGCCCAATACCTTTATACTAAGTACTAGTCAGTTTTTGCAGTTTTCGCCTTTGAAAGTGTCAGACTTGAGCATTCAAATGAATCACATTCAGTAGTGTTTAAAACACTTTGTATATGTGTGTATATGTTTGTACATTAAGTACATTTTTAAGCATGTCTTTCACTTGAATAAAACGGACTATTCAAGCTATTCAACCTTTGTGGGTTACTAATTTGGTAAGACACCAATTATGAGAAAAACTTTATAATAAATGTTATATGTTAAATCCATCATTGATAAATATGCTCATTTAGGTTGGCTCACTGTAGATTCTCTTAGCCCATCCTATTGTAGGTTACTCAAAATCTCCCCTATCTAATTTTTGCACTTTATTGATGACTTTAATTGCAGAGTATCATGTTACTCTGTATAGGCTGCCTTTTTCATTACATGTTGTCCTCCTTTGTGTTATTGGTCTTCTTCTGCCTCTCTTCCCTAGTATTGTGTGAACGGATTAGATTAAGATTGTTATTTATGTTGATTACTTATATTAAGAAATAATTGCCTGATAGAGTAATTTAAAGGGTAATACATTTTCAAATACTAATTATCAGGCCACAGAAGTCCTTGTATTAGATACTTTTAATTGTTTTAAACGATTACTTTAAACAACACACACAAACCTCCTAATAAACTGTAATAGAAATTATTCACTCAAATAAAAAGTGTAGATGACTGAGTTCAGGTCTCTCTTAATACATGCACATCGAGATACAATAAGCTGAAAAATATCTACAGTTGTTTCATGTGATGAATCCCATGTAACTCCCACACTTCACACAACTTATCCACCCCTTTCACCAGAAAGTCTTTTCAAACATTCTCAATACCTCTTCAAAGGAAAGGGTTTAAAAGAGGCATTTACAATGAAAAGAAAACCTACCCCCATGCAAGCTCTTGACCTTAAGTATGCTTCTCTCCCGAGCTACATCCTAAACAGTTTCTATGGGAATCTAAACCACTCCTAGCTTATCTAAATCCAGCCTGAAACATCGGACTGAACTGCAAAAAAAGGTAGTTCATTATCATATTACATTGTTTGTTAGAAACACACATGCAATTCATATGATAATAATGTGTCAAATAAAAAATCCTTCCTTAGATCAGTTAAAAGTACTGTGAGAAGTAAGACATCACTTGTTTGCTCAAAGCCCCACAACATATAGCCTCTTGATTTTCCTTCTCTTACTCAAACCTCTTTTAAATTTTCACATAGTGGGTTTCCACTGCGGGAATCATAACTGGGAGATTCCTGGAGCTTCTCATATCCTATACCCGTAGGAATCAAGGTACTCAGATCTAGTTCGCTTTTCCACTGAATCGTCTTTCTTCTCTTGTGTTGACTGCTATTTACACCTTTGCATGTTTTCACACAGTTCTTGTTACAGTACACTAATGCTGGGGATGACAAGGCTCTCACCTTTAACCAATCACAATTCACAATGCAACAAGCATGTACTACCTCTCCCTGCAAGCTTGTGGAAATGGATTTTAGAATCTCCTGGGGGGTGCTAAAATGTTGTTCTCATTTAGTACCTCAACCAAGAGGGTGACGTTCAGTTTAGATCATGAGGTGATAGGAAAGCACTGAAGAATTATCTGTTCCACAGTAAATAGGAACCTGTAGGCTAAACAGAAGCACAAAGCACAGGCAAGGTTACAGGGGCACAGTACAATATCACTGCAATTTTCCATTGCATTACCATGTTTTAAATAACTTCTATTGGTCTATTTATTTTAAATAAACATATATACATATAACTATATACTAAATAAATGCTAATAACCTGTTCTCAGACTGCACGTGCCCTCGGGGGAAACAAGAGTTGTAATGATCCACAGTAACAAATTGGCTTTACAGCTGCACAAGCAAAATATTTTAGTTCAAAGATTGCACATGAATACTGTAGACATTCAAATCATGAAAGAGCATGTATGCAAGTATGAATGCAAGTAAACAAAAATTACTGTAAGTGTGTCCTAAAGATTAGATTAGGCCAACAACACTGTCATCAGCAAACCACCCCCAAACCAAACGTAGGCACGTTTTTGTTAATATTTTTAAAATTCCATATGTTCTGTAATAATTCCTCAGTATTGTACCACGTTAAAAATAATACAAATAAGGAAATAATAATACATTTTAAATAAAGAAATTCCACTGAGGGAGAAGTTGTGTCCCAACATTGATTGGTAGTATATGGTGGTTTATTACATTTCCGTCCACTTTGATAAGGAGAACTGTTTGCAGTTTAGCAGGAATATCCGGATTTACTAGTTCAGTTTTTCCGTCTTTAACAATTATATTATGTGTGTCCCCCTCCATCTTATTTTGCTTCTTCTTACCAATGATACCACCGTAGTATTTCGTAAGCTACTCTTTTCTTTTATTTCAAAAGTTTGTATAACTTATGTGCAGTGTAAAGCAAATATAATTCTTCCCAAGAAAACAAGGATATAGATAAGCAACGTCAGTCTTACTTCCTCGGTGTCAAATTGTCAGTGTAATGCCTGAAATCTGATTCCCCGTCTTTCAAAATAAAACCACTGCCGATGTACGTGCCTCTCAGTTCGAAAAATCTAATCTTAATACTGATTTTTACACGAAATTACAATACAAGTCTATAAATGTTTATTAATAGCTATAAATGCTATAGATATAAACGCATAACTTTACAATGTACACCGATTGTGCAGTATACGTGGTTATTTTGAAAGTAAAATAGTCATCTTCCGGTACCACTCGTGTCGCTCCTTGACACAGGAGGACGTCACCGATACTGGTTGCGACGCACAGCTCCAGGTCAGATCTGCACAGTCCCGTGTAAAAGACCTAGCTAACTCGGCACAGCTAGCAAACCTCCTCTTCCCGTAAAAGCAGGAACTCTTTAATTTCAGAGAAGTACCTTTCAGATATTTGAAGGACCACGTTCGCCTAAAATGAAGAAGGGGAGACACTTAGGGTTTGTGTTGGTATATTCGCTGGTCTCGTATTTCTGTACGTGCTCGGCGTTTTATCTTCCGGGTTTAGCCCCAGTGAGTTTTTGCGAAGACGGCAAAGGTGGTGAAGATTGCCAGGTATGGTGATTAATTACGACTCACAATTATTATCTTACATCGTGAATTTAGTGCTGAAGCTAGAAGGGCCGTATTCCTAAAATGTTATCTTCCTTACTCTTCCTAGCTAACCAGTCCTCTTGTTAGGCCCCGGCTATTACCTGGAACAGGAACACTGGCATAATATTCAGATGCGTTTTTGTTAGCATTACTGTTTTATGGGCGCCCACTGTATTGGCCAAGTGAATACATATACCTCCCAATGTGTCGGATCTTTCGATAACTTATCACGATGTTAGCATGTTTAACAGACTGATGAAATGAATGGACACAGGTAATAGCCACCGTTGTGCTAATTCTGACGGTCATTGCTTTGCTAAAGTTACCTGGAGAAGTAAGTTCGGACTGCCCGTTGGGAACTAACAGATCATTGACTCCTCTGATATACTGGTCAAGTATAACCCAAATATGTAATACCAGTTAAAAGTTTGGACACATCAATTGTTTTTTTTTTTGTTTATATATTTTTTCCATTGTCGACGGGAAAACTACACGTTAAATACATATTCAACAGTTTAGCTAAAGCAGAATACATTTTCAGTTTCAGATTTTACAAAATTGCCTCCTTTTGCTTCAGCCAGTTTGCAGTTTGTCTGTCATTCTTTCAACCAGTAGTGTCATGAGTGTGTCACCTGGCTTGACTTTTGCAGGAGTCTCGACACATATACAGAGCACAGTTTGAGTGCGTTTCCTTCATCCTGCGGGCCAACTCATCCAAACCATCTTATTAGTAGTGTGAATATGCAGGCCAAGTCTTCTGATGAGGCCAGTGCTGTAGCAGCACATAATCACTCCCATCCTTCGTCAAACAGACCTTACACAGATAGGTCTGTTTGGGGTGTTTGTCCTGTTGAAAAGCAAATGATGATCCCAACCAAGACATGCACTGTCAGGCTAATTTTTGTTTGGACAGTTTTTGCCAAAATCTGGTTTGCTACAGTAGTTAAATATGTACCCTGTGTACCAACACTACCTACAACACATTTCATGGTCTCAAACGCATTAGCTGTTGACAATGTGCACCTGTTCCCTGAAACCGCTCTGTTGTAGAAAATGTTCAAAGCTGTCATCATTACATAGTTCCATATGCTATATTCATAATGTTGAAGTTGTCAGTATTGAACTTAAATGTAGAAAATTAAAGAGACAAACAATTAGTAAACCACTAGATGAGAAGGTGTGTACAAACTTAAGACTGTATTTATATATTTGGGTTTAGATGAACAATCTGCCACATCTGATTGCTGTGTTATTTATTGAGCTGTTTGCCCCCAATTACATTGGTTCTTCAAATAGACCTGAACACAAGCAACCTGTTGGTTATCAGCAGGCACATTATGACACAGAGTTTTGCGGGTTCTAGCCAACTATTGGGTTTTTGTCTTTATTCGACAAATATATACTAAATACAACTGTTTTTATCTCTTTAAAGACAGAGATCCAGCTGTTTGTCAATCGCTTAGACTCAGTGGAGTCAGTCCTGCCTTATGAGTATGACGTGTAAGTAATATTTCGTTTCTGCTTTAGAACATTTGTATGACGTTTGGGTATAGGCCTAACACTTCAGCATCATCTTGTAATTCTGTGTGTTACTCTGTATTTGTTAAAGTTTTGACTTCTGCAAAGATGCCAAGGAAATTAGGCCTTCTGAGAACCTTGGACAGGTGCTATTTGGTGAACGAATCGAGTCTTCACCATACAAGGTGGGCATTACTAGAAAATCTAAGCATACATGTATTTATGGTGTTTGTCTCTTTAGATTCCATATTACCTGTGTTTGTATAATCTGCTGCAACATCTACCTTTTACAGTTTAACTTCAAACAAGATATTAAATGCAAACCAGTGTGTACTAAAAACTACAAAAAAGAAAACAAGGACGATGAAACCAAACTGAATTTTCTCAAGATGGGAATGCAGCTTAATTACCAGCACCACTGGTTAGTAAATATGTCACTTACAGCATTTGCACTATATGGTGTTTTGTTTGAGAGATGGATGAGGATTAAAAAAATGTTAGCAAATAGAGGTGAACACAGACTTTCTTTATTCAGAAAGTTGTTGAGTTGAACTTTCTTTTGTTTCAGGATCATAGACAACATGCCGGTAACATGGTGCTATGATGTGGAAGATGGTCAGAAGTACTGCAACCCTGGCTTCCCCATTGGCTGCCTTGTTGCACAAGATGGTAGAGCTAAAGATGCGTGTGTTATCAATGTAAGTTTTGAACTTGGACTCAGTTCATTACATTTTCGTAAGTGTTCATCTAGTTGTGAAGCAGTCTTCATTCTGATACACCCAGAATCCTTGAATATCTTTTAGGATATAGTAATTTCCTTCTCTGGTTTTCATAATAATACAAAGCATTTTGCCTACCTTTTTTATTATTTATAGAGCATTCACATTGGCATTAAAAATGATGATCATTAGCATTGTGAGTTATTATGAAAGAACACAATCTCTTAAACTATCCATGTATCCATTATCTGAATTGCTTTTCCTGTTAAGGGTCACAGGGATGCTGGAACCAATACCATCTGTTTTTTTTTTTTTTTTTAAGGAAGCATATTTTTAAACACTGACATCAGAGTAAAGTAGGAAATTCAAGAACAGATCAATTGAAACACCAGGG
>OMLM01007985.1:0-12125 GCA_900302695.1 Helostoma temminkii
GCTTGATGAATAGTTTAAGGCATATAAGAATATGATTTGTTTATGTGTTTATAAATATATATATATATATATATTTTTTTTTTTTTTCTTTTTTGCTCTGGCAGCTGTAAATAAGACAAAACCATGTAAATACTTGATGTTTGTGAAATAAAAGTCTTCTGCAGTTCCACCACTGTTCTGTGGTGGTTCGGCTTTTTCACAGAGTCACTGCTGCTAAAGTGGTGGTTTATGTTAGTCACATTGATGAGGTAAAGCTGTGAGCATATTTTTAAAAGTGTTGTGTACTTACTGCAGTTTTTATAATTCATGATCACTGTTGGTATTAGTGGTATTATTTATTTGTGTTGTGTTACTGTTCTGTGAGCAGATGGAAGACCTGCACCACCAATGAAGGGACAGCTGAAAAGACGACAAGAGAGAGAAGTTTTAGCAGTGAGTTTCACACATTTTCTTTGTCTGTGCATCTCTTGGTATATATTTTTGTATGTTTTCTTTCACGTTTACATTTTTTACACCGTCTTTCTTGCAGAGACGTATTGTGATGCTGAACTCGGAGATGGACGCTGGAATAGAGAAGTGCAGGGAAAGACAAGAAGAGGCTAAAAGAGCAGAGGAGCGCAAGATGTCTCTTTTACTCAAACCTAAAGGGAAGCTGTTAAGGAAGAAAACATCTCAAAGTTAAAAAGATTATCCTGTTGTGATATTCTTATTATGAGCAATGTCAGCCTATTGGATATATTTATATGGACTCGTTTTTTTTCAATATTCAGTGATTGATGAAATAAATGTTCTGTTTCTCATTTATATTTTGACATGAAGCTGATTCGTGGGTTTGTTTTAAACAGAAGTGGAGCAGCTGTAAACGAGTGATGGCTTATATGGATATTTTTATATATAAAGTTTAAGACTTAAAGTTCCACTAGAATGCAGCATTTCTCCTTTTGTAAGTGACGACTCACTTGCCATTTAGCCTGGTGCTGGCCTGGAAGAGGAAGGGAGGGGCCGGAAAACAAAGTAGCACTGATTCAGGACCTTTGTGTGTGGGTGTGTTTGGTTAACTGTAGTAATTCAGCGTTACCACTTGAAATACATACTTGAATATTTGAGTCAAGACCAATTAAGTGAAACAGCTTTAGCTTCACACCAAGTAAAAAGCAAGTTTAAGTTGAAGCTTAGAAGCAAATTTAGGAATAAGAACAAAGTGCAGGTCCGACAGCAGATGATTTTTGTAGGAAGAATTGTTATGGCTCATAGCACTATTACTTTGCATATATATATATATATTTTTTTTTTCACAAGGCACCTCTGCCAACATGAAGAAAAAAGAGACCTTCTTCAGCCTGGTATCTGGAAAGGTGATTAAGCCACTGAAGCGAAGTTGGCAGAAGTTTTCAGAAAGTGATATTTTCTTGCATCAGCTCAAATTTAAGTAGGTTAAAGTCTTAATAAAGCTGCAGGAATGCTCGTCTTCTGCATGATCTCATAATAAGTCAGAAAAAATGAATTGGCTCTAAGGAGCTAACATGAGCGCCACTTAAATGGATTTTTGAATTTGCATAGTTTTTCAGAAGGAAACATCTTTGTGTTTTTAAAATGATGGAACTTTTTGTCACATGCATTTATAGTGTAAAGGGACATTTTGCAGACACACTAAACAGCTGTGCCTTTGTAAAGTCAGCACTAATTTACTGTGACTTTGACTTATAAACGTACTCTATAAAATGAGGTAAGCCTCTTCTCTGTGCTCCTTCCACTCACCATCACTTATGCTTTCTTCTACCTTCTTGCTCGCCTTTCTCTCTCTCTCTCTCCATCTTCCCCTTTTCTCTCTCTCTCTCCCCCCGATCTTGTTGCAGACTTCAGCAAAGCCTCACTGTAATTAGGGCTGCTAGCCGCTGAGTTGCAGATTCTTTTCGGTGGAGTTGGGAGTTTTCTCCCCCCTCCTCCCCTACTTGTCTTAACTTTTTTATACAGTTGACTGAAGGAGTGTTTGTTGTATTACTTCAGTGTGGGAGGACACTGAACAGGCCACCGACGGTGTTAGAAACAACAAAAACGTCGTATAAAATGTCAAAGTGGCAGAATTCTTCCCATTCACACACATCCTCACACCTGGACCATCAAAGATCTCCAACTGCACCAACAGTGAGAAATGCAACCCCTCAGTTTTTCTCTTCACATCCTGCTTTTCTCTGAATGTCTTTCTCCTCAACAACCTCTCCCCCAGCTCCTCCCATCATCCCCCACCTCTTCTCCCTGTGTTGTTTTGGTTTTTGAGGAAATGAGAACCAGATGTTGCTTATTGTGCAGAAGTCAGCGATAGAGGGAAGGAGGGTGGGATGTTTTTGGGGGTAGGGGGTGCTAGGTGAGGTCAGTCTGCGAAGAGTGGATGAGACAGATTGCTTTTAAGGATTAGCGGACAGACCTCTGTAGTCTCCCCCACAGACCAGACACAGGGAGGGTTTCCTGGCAGATATGACTGGGTGCAAGGGGATGGGGAGGGCCCTGGTGCAAAGTCAGTGGGGGTTTGTGGAGGGTCTGATTCAGCAGCTCATTCCCAAAGACCGCTTCCTGACCTGGTGGTAATGTTGCTGGGGTAGGGGCACAGTATATGAACTCATGACTGTATGAGAACTGGCTCTGCAGGCTGCAATTATCTTTGTTTGGTACAAGTTGGACAGTAAACCACGTGGTTTCTTAGAACTAGAAATGTTTGTTTATTTTAAATGCAGCTGAATTAGCATTTCTGTCATCAACACAGATTATTTTCACTCTTGTTTTAGGTCAGTTTGTTAAAACTGCTTGTGATTAAATGGGAATTTATTTGGATTGGAAGTGCACAAAGGCTGAGGCCAGCAGCTGTGGGAAAATTACTCATACTTAAGGACAACTAACAATAAATTCATGTTGAAATCTCAAAGTAAAACTCCTGCATTCAAAAGTAAAAGTACTAGTATTTTCACAACAATACTGAAAGTTCTGGTTCTTAGAATAAAGTCCCCTGAAAATTACCATCTTCGGTTACTGAGCTCTAAATTAGACCTGACACATTTTGAGTCAGACTTTAGTAAATCATAAAGAACACAAGAATTCAGTCATTTGACTTAAATGCTTTGAACTTAACTGTTAATTTCTCTGAAATAAATGTAATTTTATTTCCCCGGTGTCAGTTAATTTAGGTGGCAGAGTAGAAGTCTAAGGCAGCATTAATTGGAATTACTCCAATACCTCAAAATTATATTTAGGTTACTAGAAGCCAATCAAACTGAAAAGAAAAGGAAAACAATAAAAGGTGCTGTTGAAGCTGCAGTAAAAGGAAACTTTTGCCACAATGTAGGTCACAAGTCTCAGGTTGAATTGCAAGCAGCTGTCCTGGCCACTTCCTGCCTGGCATGGGGAGGGAGTGCTGAGCCCGATGGTTGTTCCTGCACCACCCTGCCACACTGAATCAGTTCAGCATTAAAATGGCTGACAGAGAGAGACAGACAGAAAAAGGGCTGAGAGAAGGAGCAGACGCCAACATGGCAGCTGAAGTTCTCTCATCTCTGTCCACCTCCCTGACCTGTAAGACAGAAAGCAGATTCTCGGCAGATAAACACAGTGGTACCTCCACATGGGTTTCTGACACCATGTGTAGTTTTATTTCTTTTCGTTGTTCTGATCAGTAACTAACAAGCATTATCTAATCTGCTTAGTTACATTTCCTCCTCTAACATGACATCAGCGGGACGATACAGATATTGGAACAAAAAACAGGAAACGAAAGCATTTTTATTTTAGCAGGGTTTTATATGACCCATATTTTGCTAGTAATTTCCCAGGAGAAGTAAAAACAGTTCATTCATGTGATGCTTCATAGAAGGAACTATGTAATCTTGTTATAATTATAGAGACCATAAATATTATTAAATTCATACACAGCTGGTTGACTGATCCCAGTTAAGCAGTAGTGCAACCATTTGTTGCCAACCTGTAGCCCCACTAAATAAATCTAAGGGTTTATGTGATAATCAACAGCGGAGAAAAGGAGAAAAGCAATACATCTTTGGTCTCTATGCCTCCAGAAATACTCCAGAGAATTATCCTGGCTTATTTACAACCCAAATTGCTAAATTTTAAGGGGCTGCAATAAGCACTGACCCAAGAGCAGCTCAACATGGAGACGTTTCTTACAGGCAGGTATTCAGGAAAAAAGGAGAGAAGGTTTTATGACTTTAACTGCAGAACAACTCAAGAAGCTGTCTTAGAACATTTTCTTCATTTTCACTGTGAAATGATTAGTTCACATGACCTGTTGCAATCTAAATAATACAGCATCACCAGCTTTTAGTGACACTGGATCACGATGGCAGAACAGTGTTTAGCTGGAGAAGCAGCACTGACTGATAGAACCTCAGGGTTTTGCTGCAGCATCTTACAGCTTAGGTCACGTTTCCTCTTTATGCTTATGAATAGACTCACCACCCTTTTTAAATATGTTGTCAAGGTTCAGATGATGTAGACATTTTATAAGCCATCATAAATAAGAACACATTGAGTTGTAAACCCTTTAGCTGGTGTTTTTCTGTGTATTTGGTATTTGGTAGCCAGTGGAGCATCATATGTTTGTCGAAAAAAAGATGGACGAGAGAGCCAATTGCAGGAGGAAGTGAATGAACACGCCAGCAGAACAAAAAGAAAAGTTGACTTTATTGTACAGTATTTTCAAGTAACATCTTCAAGTCTTTATTATAAAATACTGCAATTAGACTTGATGCAAGACTATCAGTTTCGTTTTCTCACAATACGCCCCAGCTGTGGCTTGGAGCTTGGAGGTTGAGCAGTCATCTACCAGTCATAAAATCTGTGGTTTGATTCCCGGCTCCTCCAGTTATATGTCGGAGTGTCCTTGGAAGACACTGAACCCAAAGTTGCCCCTGATAAGTCAGGTCAGCTGCATAACAGCTCTGCCATCGGTGTGTGAGTGAATGGGTGAATGGGTGAACGAGAAGCAGTGTCAAAGCGCTTCGAGTATCCATGAGGTAGAAAAGCGATATATATATAAGTGCAGACCATTTACTTGAAGAAATATTTTAATACAGTGAGGTAACACAAATGGGTCAGATCAAGAAAAGATAAAAGAAGTAATGTTTACGTGTTTATATAATGTGTTCTGGGAAATGTTATTTACATGAAAATGTGAACTATTAACGTATAACAACCATATTGTCAGGTATTTTCCTTTTACGTCAGTGGCTGTTTGCTTCACTCTTGTGGTTCGCCCGGGTTGTTGTTTCTGATGCTGTGGCTGCTGTGTACAGGATGTGAAGAGTTAAAATAAAGAGCATGGGGCAGGAAAGAGCAAAGAAAGAAAACAGCAAAAACAGACCAGAGATACTTGTGGTTAGAGGAGGAGTGGTCTGAGGCCAAAGCCTCATAAAAGAAACAATTTTACTGTGGGTGAGGAAATAAGAGAGAGAGAGCAGGGGGAGGGAAGCTGCTTGCAAATGGATTTTTGTATAGGAAAATATTTATAATCTATAGTTAGCTGCCTTTCACAGTTCTATCATCTCACCTTTCCTTTCTCTTTTTCTTTGAGCAGCTGGTTTTCTTCACATATTTTTACAATTAATTTTAAGAGAAGGGATGCAGGGTGTAAACTTGTCTTTCTTTAATCCTGGACATATACATACAGTACTCACACATGCAGACGGCAGCTGGGCCTGGCCTGAGAGGCTCAGATGTTTCAGCAATACCAGATGCTCAGTTGGAACGCACTTCTCTGAAAAATGTGACCGTTCCATCATTTTTTCCAACCAGGCCCTCAACACATGACCGCTGGCTCCTCGTCCAAAAACAACCAGTTGGTGACACTGTATCCAGTCGGCTCCATCTGTGGTCCGGCAGAAAGCAAAAACCTGGTCTGTCTCGATCTGTCAGATCCTGACCTTTGTCACACATCTTCTCTTTTTGTTTAATCTCCTTTGTCTTTGCACAATGATAATATAATAACAATCCTCAGCTCTTCCTCATCAAGGAAGTCACACCAGTCTCCTGGGTTAAACAGGATGTTAAGTTACTATTACAATTATTGATTATTGTCATTACCTCAAATCAGATACTACATATCATAGGATACTAATGACTGATAGACAATGAAACCACACAAAATAACAGTGTACTCTAAAATGGCAGGGCTGCACATACTGAATGAGGAGAAACTATTGCAGATGTTTATTTGCAGATGTTGAACTTGCAGCCAATGATGTAATCATTCCTAGCAAAGTAGGCTTGCAAAACACTTTTCCTCCAATAAATTATAAAACATTTCTAAGAATCAGGAGTGAAAATCCTTTTTTTTTTTTTTTAAAAAAAAGGTCATATTTCCAAAGCTTCAGCTTAATAAACATTAGCTGACACAAAAGTAAGATTGTACTGGGCCCATTTTCCATGCTGGTGTAGTTGTGTGGGGGGCATTTATAATTTAATGTTGTGATTTATAGTATATTACATAGTGTATTAAGACACAGCTGAAGAAATAAAAGTATAAAAACATGTATGAATGTTTGTAAAAAATAGTTTAATTTCACCTTATCTTCCGAAATACAAAAGTGAAAAAAAGGCAGAAAAAAATCTTATTTCATTTTATTGATATGATCATCATTATAAATATCATTACCATTATCATTGTTATTAACTAAATCAATTCACTTTTAATTTTGATTTGTGTAAAAAAAAAAGAAAAAAAAAAAGAGCACCATCAGTGTCAAAATTCATAAATAGCATTGATTGTTGTTCTGTCCCAACATGTATGTCATTTAGGGTTTTTCTGACGAAAACTCCCTTAACTCACATTTCCCCTTGTGTTCTGATCTAATTCACCACATGCTGAATGTAAACTGGGGTGTGTTTCCATCATTGTCACATTATGCCTCTGTCCAGCAGGACTCCAAATGACAATGCACAAAAGCAAAAACAAACAAAAAAAGTCATTATAACCCTACCAGGAGAACAATAATAACAATAACCATACTTATAATAACAATAATTTTACATAACATCAATAATAATTAATAATTGCACCAAATTGTTGGAAACTGTACCGCTTAAAGACACATGTGGACAAGCAGCTCAGCTCGTATTCAACAAAAACTATACTGGAATGTTTCCAAGATGTCATTTGTGCCATCTTTAAAAATATATTTTTTTCCTGTCTGACTGCTTGCACTGAAATAATATTGGTTCTAGGTTTGAGCAACGTTAAGTTTCAGGTACGAACTGTATCTGTGTAGAAAGAGTTTTAGATTTTGTACCAGAGGGACCATCGTTGTTGTTAAACATCTTGGCGGAGATGCAGCTCCAGCAGCCTCACATTAGTCTGACTTCTGTGTGACATAACACTGGTACTAGTCACAAGTCCTATGCATGTGTGAAAGTCTGTGTCAGTCAATACCAACACTTTGTGAGAAGGATGTGTTAACACACTCAGCTGCATCATATCCATCCTAAAATTTTGTCAGGTAATAATAACTATAACATGGTCATCCCTAATATTTAGCAGATGGGAGGGAATCCTTTTAGATACAACAATTTTACAGAGACTCCCCTTTTCTTCAAGCCAAGGCTCTCAAATGTTAAACACAAATAACAAGTGCTTTAATATTTAGCCTTAGTCAAACTGTTTAAAATCAGCAAAATCTGGAGAGAATAAGCAAACAAGACTACAAACCTCTAGACTATTCGGTGTTGTGTGCGAGGTTTGATAGGCAACCCTACATAGTGTTAGAAAAACTAAAAAATAATCCAAAGGATATTGCATGGCTGAACTGCAAAGCTCTGCCAAAACACTGGATTTATGCACACATCATGCCAAAACAATGGATTTCAGAATAAAACCCCCAGAAAGTCCTAAAAGATTGAACAGAAGATGTATTCCAGAGTAACAGCTCTTAATAGAAATGATACATTTCGGAGTAAAATCCAAAGTGAAACAGATTTCTAAAGAAAAGAATCAGACAGCAGTTCAGATGGAGTCGTCCAGTTAAAGCAGAAGAAGGCAGGAGCGATGTTTTTTTTAAAGCCTGGGATGTGGGAGAGGAGCGGCAGGAGGGAAGTCACTGATGAACATGAGTCCCTTTGTTCTCTATGTGGGATTGCGGATATCTCTGAATCTCTGAACACAGAACAGTACATGAAAATAGTTAACATACAAATACACATTTTCCTGATTTCAGTTTCTGGGGCATCTCGCTCTTCTTTCTTATACATTTAATACATCCTCCCCCTTTCATCTTCTTTTTCTTTGTTGCTCTCTCCTCCTCACTTCTTCCCCCTCAAGTTTCCATCCTTTCCCGGCACTCGTTCTCTTTCCCCCTCACTTTCTGTCCCTCTGTGAGTCTGTCAATCACTTCTCTCTGTCTACACCTTGTCCAGGAGAGATCTCTGGCAGTAGAGCAGGCGTCGAGGTGTGCCGTACTTCCTGAAGAACAAAAGTGCTCCCAGAGTGACCACCACCAGCACCAGCAGGAGGAGAGGGACCACGATAGCCACTGGCCTGACGCCGCTTTCTGTCTCGTCCACCTCGATGATGATCACTTCCTCCCGACCCGTTTTGGGCTCCTCGCTTTCGCAGCCCATCCAATCGCTGAGCACAGACTTGGGGTAACCAGACTCCACCTTCATGTGCTGGTTGTTGAACTTCCAGTACTTGTTAGCTTTGTAGAAGTAGGTGTAAGCTGAGGATTATGGAAAAATAGAGAGATCAGAAATGAATTATGACTTTGAGTATTGGCATTTACATTAAAACACAACAATACAGCTGTTTTGGTCTGTTCAGCAGCCCCAAGTAAATATCTTTGCTATCAGTTAAGATGAAGAAAACAGTAAGTACTCACATTTAAAACAATGAGGCAAACTCTGATTTATTAAATGACTTAAATAATTAATTAACTGCCAAAGATCTGTTTAAACTTACATCCATCTTCACTCATGATGGCAGCCTTGATGTTGTCTGGTGCTCCGCTCCATGTGCTGATGGGTTTTGGATATCCCCCGTCCACAGCGCGTGTCTGCTCGTTGAACCGGTAGTACCTGCACATGTCACAAAAAAGTTAAATATTACAGACTTGCAAGAAATTATTTCCTATAAACAGCTCTGGGTAATGAATTCATACAATGCATCGTATGAATAAATCAGTTCTCTGTCAGTGTCTAAATAAAGGCAAAACTGCTAAAAAATTATATGTGTGTTAGAAGAGATCTCAGAAGATCAGAGATCAGAGATCCAATCTTTGCATAAGTATGTGTTGTGTCAAAGAAAATAATGTCAGTAGATTTAATGCACTTTGAGTTATAGGGACAAAATGTTCGTCGCACTTTTAGAGTTGATGTTAATCCCTGTGTAGAGTATGGACTCACTTGTTGCCTCTGAAGAAATAAGTCTGTCCTGTCGGTGTGTAGAAGAGAGCAGCATCAAGCTTGTCTTTAGGTAAACCACTGCCAAAGTCTGTCAGGCTCTTGGGGGAGTTCTTGTCCATGGTCGACTCGCTGAAAACCCAGTACCTGTCACCTACAGATGAGAAGGGAGAGCAGAGTAAAAAATAGATCAAAGAAGACAAGTCACAAATCTTTAACCTCTCACTGTCCCAGATCTGCTGTCAGTCTAATCTCAGAGCAAACTCACCCTTGAAAAAGATAAATTTCCCATCGCCCCTCTCGTAGGCAGCATTGATGTTTGAAGGAAGACCTTTCCAGAAGTGGTTAATGGGCATTGGGTAGCCTTGCAGCACTTTGTTGTTACGCACTCGCCAAAACCACTTGTCCTGCACAGAGACATGAAAACAGATGGTTATGGGGTCAACGTTTAACACCTGTACTTAGCTTTAAACTGTGATTAAATTGGTTGTAGTTATTCCAGAGATTGCTCATTTTGTAACTCTTGACGTTTGTCTATTTTGCACAGCTTGTTGACGGAGAGTTCAAAAGAGTCTTAGGGAAACAGTGACTGACGGGGGCAGCATCATATCACCAATTACATGAGCTTAGGCTCTAAGAAAAAGTGATTGAAAAAAAAGATGTTGCACCTTAAATACAAACTTTTCCCCTCTGAGGATAGCGATGGTGTCAAAGTGTCCCTCACAGATGTCTGGGCCATGAGTTGGCCTGTCGGGAGTGGACGCTTTTGTGGGTCGAGGAGGAGGAGGTGGCGCCCCAGACTTTGACCCTGTGGAAAAAATATTATGAAGGTGAGAAGTTTCTAATCTTTTTTAGTCAAAGACTCACAATTAACATATAAAGACAGAAAATATTACATATTATATATATTATTAATATTTTTCATCCATTGATTTTATCTGGGAAAACAACCCACCATAGATTGTCTGGATGCCTCTACGGTCGTCATCAGGGAGCTCAAAGTTTTCTGTGTCAAACCACTGGTAGAAGGGGGCCATGATGGCGGAGGGGTTGTTGGAGTGCTCCAGGCCCAGAGCATGACCCAACTCATGGACAGCTACCAGGAAAACATCATTACCTTCAGAGAAACAAAAAGAAAGTTAAAGTTTAGTTTAGGTTCTTCCAGGGACTACAATTCATTATTTAACCTTCTTTCTCTCACCTCCTTGGTCAACTGTCCCAGTGGTCCAGGGCTCAGCAAGGTCAAAGTGTGTGTCTCCGCCGATGCCATTACCAGGGAAATAAGCGTGAGCCAAGAAGCCGCCTTCACCGTCGAACGGCGTGCTGTCACCGTGGAACCCCTCCGAGAAGGAGAGCATGATGTCAGCATACTTGTCGACCTTGCCTCTGATCTGGCTGAAGGGGATCTCTCTGAAGGTGAGTGGGATCGCTCTCTCCCACACTTTGAAGGCCTTTCTGATGGCTTCAAATGTGGCGCGCTCTCCCACTTTAGGGGTGTAGTTCTCTATGCTGTTATAAAAGACACAGAGACGTTTAAGGCTGGGATGGAGTCGACTCAAAGTAAAGTAAGAAGCTTTTTTTACCTTACAATAAAAGCTTTTACTACAAAGCAGGTTGTTACAGTGTTTAGTCTTCTATTGGGGTTAAATTAAAGATTGAATTAGACTTGAGGCAAGTTTGATTCAACTGACATCAAATGGCTGCTTGATTGATTGATTGATTGATTGATTGGATTGATTGAAGTGGAGTGTAGCCATTAATATTTTTAGTGTAGCCATTAATATTTGTATTTTTTTAACATATTTGTATCAATTGCCAAACATTCAGTGGTTCCCACGTCTAAAATGTGGATACTTACTGGTTCTATTTGTCTCTGCTGATAGTATATTACACATATTTGGCTGTTGGTCAGATAAAATAAGAAAATCTGACTTAACATCTATAAAGGTCAGGATATCACCATGTTCACAATGATTCAGATTCACCTGCAAATGTCAAACTGAACCGTGTAGATGCAGTGAGTGTGTTCTGACCTGAATGTCACCTCAGACTTGTCCCACTTCAGCCCCTGCACAGCGTATCTCTTCCTCCTCAGGTTAGTTTTCAGCTCCGGACCAAACTTGTCTGGGACACCACAGCGAGGCCGGCTCATTGCCCTGGCAGCGGCAACATAAAATTAATATTTTTCTACTGTGTAAAATATTTTGACTGCTTTACACACATTTTTTTGGTAAATAGTAACATTATTTTCTCCCTTAGTTCTTTGCAGTCTTCCTTAATATGTCAAATGATTCCCAGCATTTGGATTTCTTATCAATTCACAAATGTTAACTTTTTATTTGTACTGGGAATAGTTTGAAAGAGAACTCACTGAATTGTGTTGGTATCTATGGAGCCGGTGACAGTCAAACCATAAAACCTCTGCATGGCTGTTATTGCTGCTTGAATGGACTTTGGTGAGCGAATAGCCTGGGCTCTGACATCACCTGGAGGCAGGTAGCCATACTTCTGTAGCCAAGCCTATGAGTGAGAAAGACAGAAAGAAACAAATTGACATTATTGTTATTTCTTTCTTACCGATTAGGTCTGTAAGAACTTTGTTAGAGAAATATTTGTTTGTCTGTTGGAAGAAAACAAACACAGATCTGATCAGAGTTCATCTACCAGTGTTGTCAAGAACCTCTAAAGGCATTTTTTTTTTAAACATTCAAAGCTCCTTTCACTATATCACT
>OMLM01007985.1:28315-42796 GCA_900302695.1 Helostoma temminkii
CAGCCACTCCCCACACTCCTCCTGTTGCTGTGCCCCCGAGCAGCCCCTCTCTGGCTTCCATCTTCCACACGCTGGGCCTGAGTATCTCCCTCTTCAGAGCCTCACCTTCTCCCTCCTCCACCAACTCCATGCCCCTCTCGGCCTCCTCTTCTTTCTCCTCATCGTCATGTTCAGATGACGAGGTGCTCCTTATCCCCCTGTCAGAGGACACCACTTCAGAGGATGACGTACCCATGCTCACCTGAATGACTTCCTCCCCGCCCCACTCCCCTCCTTTATGTCCTATACTCACTAATAACTGACACCCAGTCTTTCCACATTAGTTTGAACTTCCGCACGTGAGAAGCTCACAGCGAGACTCACTGTGCAAGTCTGGTGCCTTTTGAAATTGTTGGATTTGTTGATTAATGGAGTCAAGTAATTTTTTTTAAAAGACCTTCTGTATGTTGGAGAGTAAGCGAGTATTGGACGTGTACTTAATTATTGCTAGCCTGCACACTGAAGATAAACCTTTGCACAGAAGAATCTTCCCTATCTAGATACTGAGACAGGCGACTGTCAGGTTGAATGATTAGAGTTTTTATGATGGAAATTATTGTATGACTGCTACTGTGTGAATGCTTTTGCATTTTAGTCTTACATAGACAGTGGAGTATGTTTGTAGATGTGGATTGTCTCCACATACTTCAGCCACTTGCATCCAGTCTAATGTTATATCACAGATATTAGAGAAAAAAAAATCATTCCCCCTGTTTAAGTGCCTTTTGAGGAACATCGCGATAGCAGTGATACCTGAGACACACATCACACACGACACACACAGAGGCATGTTTTCCTCACATCACAGCTCGCATTAACACATCCATGACTTGATTGTAACATGAGGAGAAAAATGCATGTCTACTCTGCAAGCTGGCAATAATTCCTTGGGACCCCTATTTTACTGCATTAGTTGTGATAGAACTGCGCTTAGGTAAGTACACATGTACGTGTACTCTTCCCAGATGATTGTAAGTAATCTACAAAAGCAAATGTGTCAAATGACAATCTACTTGGTGCCTGACTTTAGGATTTGTGTGTGTGTAGTGTGCACAGGAAGATGAGTTGCCCTGGTGATGAAAAAGGGCCTGAAATCACAAAATAACCTCAACTTGAATCTTCAGCCCCTGAGGGGAATCGATCACATGTTGACACAGCAGATTTGTGGTGTGCCATTTGTATTAGTGTACATTTTATTGTGTTTTTATTTCAGCTTTTTGTTTTCTCTTAAGTTGTTGTTCTTGCTTTGTTGAATGTATTAGGGTCCATGTGGAGTATCCAGAAAGTTTAAATTTGCTATGTAATGAGGTTATTAAGAGAGAAGATGATTTTATGATTTCTTAGGGTCAACTTCACTGTACATAAGTAAAAATGTGGCTGAGATTAAACAATTTGCACTTTTAGACTTTGTGTATTGTGTTTGTCTGTGTTTTGGTGAGGTGTTTGAGCACAGGTGTTAAAGTCACTGCATTGTGCTTTGTATTCAAACGTCCTGTGAACTTCGCACAGACTCCACAGAGACCTACAGTGCTCTACAGGAAAGACAGCAGTTCAGATCATTACTCTGCTGTGCAGGATACAAGGTGAATGCAGAGATAAACAAGCTGTTTCCTTTACTAAACACTGACACCACATGGAGATTGTGACATCACATCCACTTGGAAGGTAATTATTGTGACAGCACTTAATTTTATTTAGTATTTAACAGCAGCTTCAGAGGACACACTCAAACACTTTAAAATATCCACTGTAAAAATTGCTTGAGTAGTACTAGTACTAGTAGTTCATTTTTGAGACATTTCAGCCTTGAAGTGTGTATCCATGTGTAAATGACATCCAGGACTGGACAGTGGTGTCTCATTTGTGGTGGTGGGTGCATCATAACAGGAGTTCTGACTTTTCAAAGTGGTCTCTTTTGTGTCAACTACATTTTATCTGCACAAGACGGGGAAATGACTGAAGTAAAACTATGTTTGTTTTCAGGTGTTTATTTATTGTCCTACACAGTTGACCATGCTGAACTATTTTCATATGACATTCAGTGCTTTTTAGGAAACACAAATCATTTTTTAATTTAAAAATACATTTTACACTTCTTTTGCACAGCTTCTTGACCACAGCATTTATCTGGAGCTTGCTGTTATTAGGGTGTTTGTGCTGCTTGATTAAGTGGATTTTGTTTATTGATGAAGTGACAACAGCAGCAGTGGTAGCAGTGTTAGGTTGGTGCAGTACGTTGGACATTATTGTAGGGATGGTGTTCAGCCTAATGCTGTGGTTATGTTCGCTGGCCAAAAGCAAGACATTTGAAGTCAGTGTAGTGTGGTTTAGATGCATGAATGTTTCATACTTTAATTGTTTATAATTAATTTTGCAGTAATTATATTCAAGTGGATGATATTCTGATCACTGGCTGAAATGAGTCAGGCGTCTAGAGCTCTAAGACCCTCTTAGTAAGAGAGGCATATGAAGGTCATTTATTTTGTATATTAGTTTGAAATTAACATGAAAATAAGCAAAATGTTTAGTCAAGCATTTTTTTTAAATAAATAATTGACAGAAATACTGTTGAGCAACAACATTTTTGCTATAAATAATTCAGTAAATTTTATTATTAGTAATTATTTACAAGCCGTAGTGTAAACACAGCTGCAGACAGGATTTTAGAAATAGTGAAGTCGTGACTCAAAAGTATCCGCAAGTTAAATGTACTGCAATTCATTCAGAAAGCTGTTATATTTTTTAAGCAAATCTATTTTCTATAAATACTGTAAAGTTTTATCCATACATCTGGGAACAGACAACTCAATTATCAATATATGAATTGGCCTAAAAATGGTCAAAAGACAAACATGTCTTACCATGTGTTAGCTGTAGAGTCTAAATCCTTCCAGCTTACTCACATTCTCAGAAAACCATGAGACAGACGTGTCCTTCACATTTGCTAAAAGTCTACCTACTTACATTCCAGCATGCTACAGTGTGCATGTAATTTAGTTTAATGTGTTAGTCATTTGTCAGTGGCACCCCAACATTAGCAGTCCCCGCTCTGTGACATTCAGTTTTTTTGTATCTGCATAATAAATGTTAATTACAGCACCCGTCACCCTGACTAACATGTCATCACTGACCATTTTTCCTCAGACAAAATGTGAACCAACTAATCATAATCATCGCTGTGACACTGATGTAGGCTCCAGACATAATTATGTCTCTACTGCTGTCCCAGAGCCTCTGGGTGGGAATGTTGGTGGTAATGGTGGTGGAGCTCCCTGCAGCCCTGCAGAAGTGCATCTTTGATGAGGTTCAGGCTCAGGTCAGAGTGGTCAGAGCTGCACCCATCATCCACCCAGACAGCCCACCTACTGAGCCCAGACTCAGACATCCACTGACCTCTGAGCAACAAACCAGTCATCCAGGGTGGAGAGCCTCGCTTCTACGTGGCCTCTCAGTGATACAGAGGGGCAGCGTCGAGGAGAGAGCCCCACCCACTCCTGCTTCACCACAGCCAATCAGGATCCAGACCTGGATCACAAGTGAGAGCGACGACCTGTCAGACCCCCAGAAAGAAAGGGTGGAGGCAGCGGTGGAGGAGGCTGTGAGGATGGTGTCCTCTTTACTCTCAGGTGGATAAGAAATGATATACATGCTGGTCTTTCTACAGTTGTGAGGACACTCATTAACATAATGCATGCCCCAAGTCTTAGCCCCTAAACAGGACAGTGTGTGAGCCTTTACAAAGTGTTTTAGAGTAACAATAAAACAATGTGTCATCATGAACTGTTTATCTTTTATTAGTGAACAGAGCACCAGGTCCTTTGCTGCTCAGCAGAGATGTCAACAAATACTGCAAGTTTATCTGGAGGAACAGCAGCAGTGTTAACTACAACAGGTGGGTGAATATTGTACCCGTGCTAATGTTTGAAATTCAGTTTTTTAGAGTAGCAGTAGCAGCAGAACAATGTCTGTTCTTTAATGATGATGAACTTCTCAGTATGTCCACACTTTATCTATCCCACCATGGGGAGAAACATTAGTATTACTATTGTATTATTACAGTTTTGTTTATCTATTTATCTAATGTAACTTTAGAGACAACAGAACTGATATAGGAACATATTGAATGACTATAACGTTTGTGTTTGATTCAAACTAATTTTTTCACCAGTCTCTGGGCACTATCCTCTAAAGTAGAGATGTCATTAGAATAACTTTCTTCTTTCAGGTGTGGTAGAGCAAACAATAACTACAGAACTGAGACTTGTCTCGATATAACTGTAAGTATTAATCTGAATTAATTTTGCTGGAAAAAACAGAACAAGCAGCTATGTCCTCTGCTGTTCTTTGAATGTGTAGAGGCATAAGTTATAAGTGGTTAACACACTTTTACATATATTAACCACTATTTTCTGTCCTGTTACTGTCAGATCCCAGATGATCACATGTCTGGTTGTGATATTTACCCAGACGCTGATTCACCTCATAGGATTGTCCTGAGACCTGAAGGTGCTGGACTCCCTGACACTGACTTCCTGCTGTACCTTCATGTAAAGACCACTGACAAGTGTAGAGCTGAGGTAAAGACTCACTGAAAGTGACATCAGTGTTATACTACATATGAGTGAGAGTGTTTACTAAGCAGTTAAAGGTTCTCATTATGCACTTATGCAGAGGTTTTCTTAAGAATGGTTTTATAGTAACATAGAAGAATAATAAAAAGGAATGAGATGACCCTGAAATAATAATTTAAGGGTTCCTTTGGTCCTTTAAATTTCAAATTCCACATAACATTGTCAACCGTTCTATTATATATGTTTTCTACATATGTTCACAAAACTAAAAAATGAAAAAATGAAATGTATCAAACTCTGAAACCCAGTTGTAGCTGCTTTGTAGAGTCATTGAATACTCTTCTTAATCTGTGTGGTCTCTTTCTGTGCACCCAGCCTCAGGTGGTGGCCTACGCTGTCCACTGCAGGACAGACACTCATGGAAGACCTGTGGCAGGGGTGGTGGTGATCTGCAGGAAGAGACTCACAAAAGAGACATACAACCCCAAGATGACTATACAGGTACGATTAGTTAATTATAGTATTATTTGTATTATTAGTCTCACTTATTGACAGTTGGTAAAATGGTAATTAATAAATTTAAAAATGTGTGAATATGACTGATGACAACATAAAATAAATGACGGTACTGTGACAAATGGGTTGAGCAGGACAGATGAATGTAAAGAATAAAATATTATCTGTTTTTCAGGTGTTGATTCATGAGCTGGTTCATGCACTTGGTTTCTCTAAACATCTCTTCCACACCTGGCGAGTCTGCTCCTCCTCTCCTCAAGGTTTATAAACACTTTTTATATTTTATTAAATTAATATTACCTGTTTTTCCTGCTTGTGTATTAACACTGTTCGTCAGTGATTCTCTGTTTAATCAGTAAACAAAAAAGTAACTACTATTTTATTGTACTATTACTTTGATATCAAGACTCTTGTTTGTGACAGCGTAGGTCTGGATCAGGAGGCAAAACAGAGACGTAAAATATGAAAACTGATATTTCAGAAAAGGGTGATTTGTTCATGTGTGCAGTGGGAACTACCTGTTCACCTCGGGGGAAAGTGACTCACCCTGATGGATCAGGCCAGATGAGGATCTACACCCAGTCTGTCATCTCAGCCATGCAGGAGCACCTGGCATCTACTGATCCTGAGCTCGGAGGGCCACTGGAGAACCTGGTACAGAGCAGCTCCTGTTCAACAACCTCAGCACCAGCTCTTCTTACCTGTTTTTGATCTTTGATCTTCTTCCTCCAGGATGTACCTCCAGGTGGAGTCTCCTCTCACTGGGAGTCTCGAGTCCTGCATGGCTCCATCATGACGGCAGTGCTAGAGGACTCGACCACAGTCCGGATCGACCCTGTCACCTTAGCTGCACTACAAGACACAGGCTGGTACCGTGTCAACCTGAGCCAGGCACAGAGCCTGGTGTGGGGCGCTGGTACGGTACCTGCAGAGTTGTTTAGATATGAATTTAAAATCCTCAGTTACAAACAGAAAAGCCACAGTTAATATGATTAAAACAGACTAAAGAAAAATAAGTACAATTCAATGATAAATTAATGTTTTTGTTTATTTTTAATAGGTGAAGGAGCCATGTTTGGTTCTGTGTCAACCTGCAATGACAACTCCTCGACCTTTTTCTGCACTGGCAGGTAAAAAACTCCTGGTTTTCCCGATTCTTGGCCACATGTCAAAGTGTCTATGGACAAGATACTGAACCCCGCAGCATGTACTGATTTATAAAGTGTCTATTATTATTATTATTATTTTATTTGTGTCTCTCAGTGGACTTGGGTGTCACTTCCTTCACCTTCACAAGGGGGAGTGCATAACTGATCCATACCTGGAGGGTTGTCAAGTGTTCAAACTTCTCCAGAATGGGGTAAGTCATTTCATCTCATTTAATTTATTTATGAAAACTGTCCACACAATCCTATGTCCTGGACATTTTGTGACTTCATTTTACATGGCCAGAAATGTTTTTTATTATGCTTTATTTTAAAATGTTCACATCTATGACATCTAATTCTGTAAAGCAGGAATAGTAGACATTTTATTTTTGTGCGTTACATTTTTACCTGTGCACATTTCTGTTATTGCACTGCAATGTTGTTTCTCATTTGCCTCTTCTTGTTCTTCAGAGTGAATGTTGGAAAAAGGAAAACAGCAGGCAGTCAGCAGCAGAGGACTGGAGTGGTGAAATCTTTGGTTTTGACAGCAGATGCTTCTTTTCCAGCCTGACCAGACAGGTGTGTGTATGTGTGTCCTGTTTTTTTCTTGTTATTAACACTGCAGCCTATTTATTCTGCCCGTCTTTCTTTTAGAACCAGAGCCAGTCTCTCTTGTTTAACAGCTCTGTGGAGGGTCGCTGTTACCGACACAGGTGTATTGGATATAACAGGTACCAAATCCAGGTGTCTGGCTCTGAATGGGTGAACTGTCCAGCAGGAGACACCATTCAGGTAACAAGACACTGTAACAACATACAGTATGTAGCTGCAGTATGCTGTAAATCAGAAAAGGTATTATATAGTATAAAATGATTTCACCTACATAATCAACTCTAAAGTAACTAAGGTTTAGTTTTTGGCTGTAAGATGTCCTGTCAGTACATTTCTCTACCATAACTGTAAAGACAATGTAACATTTTCTCTTTGTTTTCGTGCTTTTCTACCTGACTTAGTACTTTGTACCTCACTTCAAATGTAAATGCAATAATAGTATAAATATATTACTAAACAGTAATAGTAAATCATAATGTGAGAATGTGAGTGTTATAGCTTATGCTGTTTATTGTTTATTACATACAAACAGATACACATTATTGTAATCACATGATCTGTTTTTACTGTTGTTAAATTTCAGATAAAAGGATACCAGGGTTTAGTTTTCTGTCCTGACAGGAGGTTGTGTCTGTTCCCTGACATTACTCCTCCCTCAGGTGATGTCCACACGTTTCCTGCTTCTGTCACAAGGCAAGTATGACTTTAAACAAGTCTTGGTTTGTAGTGACTTGAAATTGACACCAGCATAGCTTCACTGTGTTTTTTATTCAGTGATCCATATGGGACTTTCACCTCACATCAGGATGGGACCCAGTCTCCCCTCAGACCTCCTGCAGAGGTCACTGTGGTCACAGCGCTGTGCTTCACTGCTGCTGTGTGTCTCCTGGCTGCAGTTGTGGTTTGTTATAGGAAATGTTGCTCCTGCAGGGTCAGGATCCACTCTGCCCCGGAGGACCACAGAGATCTTTAAAAACTATCAGTGACAAGTAATTACTGGCTTGTTTTTTTCTCTGTTGCCTGGAGCCCAATGTAAAAACAACAATAACAACAACAGTAAATTACTGTATCTTAAAAAATAAACACAAATTTCTTGAGACCACACTGAAATCAGCTGAAGCTGAAGCACACACAGACCTCATGCTGCACAGGCAGAGTCTGGAGGAAACTGTATCAGTATCAACTCTTACTGTGTAAAGATTCAGATCTATCAACCAGTAATCTTGTCTGACTTTTTAGAGGCAATGCACAGGAATAATGACAGCATGGACACAACAGTGTTTAACGTTTTATACGTTTTATTTATTAAACCCTTCAAAAACCAATTAAATCCTCATAAAAAAAACATTACATGGGACAACATAATACATCAGGCTCTTCTTATGACTGATGGGTTGCTACAGCAACACTCAGCAACATGTGAATCAAAATGTGACGACGACAACGTATCTGTCCTAACAGACAGATACGTTGTAAGAAGGTAAAATTCAGTTTTGAAAACTGTTCATTCAGGATGATCAGTTAATTCTACAAATATGTTCAGTGCTACTGATTTACCAGAGCAAATTTAAGGCTACACTCGCAGCTGCAGTGAGTGATAATAGACAGAAACAAGTGTCTTAGCGTCTGTGCCAAACAGGAATGGAGGTTTGTCTGGGAGCGACACCGTCACTGCAGGGCATGAAGTGAGTGCTTGTCTTCAGACACTCAGGAGTGAGCTTCAGACACACAAAGCAAAACTCGACCTGACAGCGAGGACAGATGATGTTCTTGCATCCTGTTCTGTCGTGCTCCACCCTATGACCACAGGTGGGACAGGCCCGGATGGAGGGACAGTTGCTGACACCCTGCACCTCACGGAGGATTGCGTTCTTACAGTTTTTGAGGAGCACGAGGTCGTGGTTAATGCAGCCATCGTTGTCACAGCGGTCGGATCGAGGGCCTGGACCTTTCCACTCCTTCATACACTGCCAGCAGAACTGGTAGGTCTTCTTCTGGTCGGCTGTACATATGGTGCACTGCACACACAGGTTGGAGAGATCCTTCCTCTCCACGCTGGTTTTACACTGTGGACACTGGTGGAAAACAAGAACAATCACAGTGAACAAAAGTGCATCTGGTTTTGTTTTAGAACCGAACATGAAGAGTTTTCACCAGGTCACTTACAGGTTGAACCTCACAGTATCGTGCAGCGGCCAGACGAGCTATGGTCTCTTCAAAGTGCTGCATTTCCTCAACAGACAGGTCAGCCAGCCTGCGCACCTCTTTGTATGACCACAGCTCACCGCACTGTGTGAAAGCTTCTACTATTGCAGGGCATCTAAATTTGTAGTTTCCCTTAAACAACACAGAGAAGAATCAGTTTAGGATGAGTTTCACTCTGTTGTGGTTTTGTTGCCAAGATATATTATGATAGATAATAACCCATGCCATGTAATTTATCATGTTGATTACAGTAATACTTATAACTGGGTTGTGTTTAAACTGTGAGTTACATACCAAATACCAGATTATGCCAAGTACAAATACAATTAATCAGACTGCTTCAGGTAAAATGTGTAAACAATTGCATGTTTCATGTTGACACACCTGATCCAGCTGACTGCGACACCACCGTGTTAGAGATTCAGGAGTGACAGCGTGGCCGCAGGACATCTCTGCCCTGAGACCATCTTCATCATCATCATCGGACCCTGAATTGGACGAGTACATGAGCTGCAGTATATTGTCAATTACAGTTATTAAAAATAGACGAGGAAGAGGGGTGCACTGACTTACAGTCATATTCAAAAAAGAAAAACTATCTTTCACTTTCTGTTAGGAAGAACCTTGGTCTCACCCACTGGATCCAAGTCGTCCCCCCTGTTGACAAACGTCAGGGTGGTGTCTAGTGGGTCGTATCTTTTCTCCTCCTGTTCCTGAAGGCTCATTTTAGTTTTCCTAAATAGAAAAGAGCCTGGCAATATGAATCCTGAGTTGGCATTAGAAGATTATTAAAAATGTGTAAAGCAGGCAGAATTTTAAAATACATCTTCGTGTTTACATCCGTGGCTAAAAAAAAACTCTGATATGAGGTCTGGAGACACACCGTCACATCTATCAGTTTATTTCTTCATGAAGCCTGACTCATGCAGGTCACTTCCTGAACCGATCCTGAGGAATCAGCTGATGCAGAAAGTAACTAAAATGAAAGTTACTTTTTATGAAAGTGAGTTGAATCATAAGGGTCAAAACATTTCTCTCACCAAGACTAATAAAGGCCTTGAATGTTTATAGGTTAGTTACATTTTTAAAAAGCATTAACATTAGAAACTATTGTCTTACCTTAATGACACAACCTGCTTTTTAGTTACTTCCTTTTTACTCGTGTGCTCAACACAAATCGCATCCACGCCCGAACCATATAAATTATATTTCGCTCCTATCCAATTGGGTCCTTGGTATTTTGAGTAAAGTCTCCTTAAGCTCTAGATCCTGTAGATCTAGATGTTGTGGACACCTGTGTCTGCGTCAGTATCATCGCAGTATCGAAAGTGAAAACAGTGACAGGACTGCCCGTCTGCTCCAATTATTTCATTCAAAGCATAAAGCGGATCAGAATGACATTTTATTGTTTTATATGATTTTGGAAAATGGCCTTGTGTTTCCCGTTTTATTAGTAAAGCAAATGAGCGAATGACTAAACAATTAAAACAAATCTTATTTCGGTTTTCTGGATTTGCGTCGTTCCTTCAATCTACGCATGCGCAAACCATGGCAATAAATCAATTCTCCTGAGAATCAATGTTTTCACAGATATTTTTCTTGTGTGGTGTCTGTATGGAAATGTGATATACAGCTTTGTATTTAACCTCTGACAAATGCTCAGAGTCACTGCAGGAAACTTTTTTCCATAAATAATCCTCATATAAACATCTGTGATCATCTGATAAGATCAAACTTTATTGATCCCACAGAGGGGAAATTCACTCGTTAAGCAGCTTACAGGAAAAAATAAAAGGTGCAAAGTTTACAAGTAGTAAAAGTATTAACAAAATGAGAGTAAAAATTATTTACAGAAAGTAATTAACAACAGACACAGTCTGTACCCTGTACACAGCCAGAACTACACTGCTGAGTTGTACAGTCCTATTGTGGTGGGAATGAATGATCTGCAGTAGTGCTCCTGCCGACACTGAGGGTGTATCAGACACTAAAGGAGCTGCACAGAGCCTCCACTGTCTGATGCAGCTGGTGAGAGACATTGTCCATAAGGGATGTCAGCCTGGCAAAAGGGAGGTGGGTGCTATGTGTGATCTGTATGTGATCATATGTGTTTAACTCTCTCCACCTCTGATAATACAATGAGTAGGACTTATTGTACTGTTCTTCTTTGGGCCCCGAACACTACACATTTTGTCTCCCAGCCACATGTGAAATTATCAGTTTTGTGGCAATGAACAAAATAAAGAGCTGTGATACAAAAGTGCTTCTCAAGTTCAAATAAAAAATGATGTAAAAAAGAAAACAGAAAAACATTAGTTGTTTTACCAGCAATAGTCTGAGTAGGGACAGGTTTCTGAAGGCCTTATAAAATCTAACTGAACCTTTATCTAGTTTCATTTTGCATATCTACAGTTTGAAACATAATTATTCGGACAGAGACCATTCATTTCATTTAAATTTGAAATTAAACAACAAGGTTGAGCTTAAACTGTGAATTGTCAGGTTGTAAAGGTCTAAATTATTAAATTGTAAATATACTGATAGTTGTGGCTCATTAACCAGTAACCTTACTCAGACCAGATTTTAATTTCATTTTCTCCTCCATACAGGGATTGATGTCTGTCTTGGAGCCACACCGCTGTAACACATTTTATATGCTGAACTTGTCGGGTTACATTCACGCTTTAGTTTCAGACACACAAAACAAAACTCTACGTGGCAGCGAGGACAGTTAATATTTTTGCAGTTCTCTCGGTTGTGTTCCACCTTCATGCCACACGTAGGACAAGCTCGGACAAAGGGGCAGCTGGTTACACCATCTACCTTAGGCAGACTAATGGTCTTACATGTCTGCAGAAGCTGCAGGTCCTTGTTGATGCAGCCATCGTTGTCACAGCGGTCAGATCGAGGGCCTGGACCTTTCCACTCCTTCATACACTGCCAGCAGAAGTGGTAGGTCTTCTTCTGATCAGCTGTACATATGGTGCACTTCACACACAGGTTGGAGAGATCCTTCCTCTCCACACTGGTTTTACACTGTGGACACTGGTAAAAAACAATGAGGGAAAGTAGAACAGCCACAGTGAACATGTGTGAATTTGGTTTTGTTTTAGAAACCTAAACCAAAGATAATCCACTGAAAGAGTTTTCACCAGGTCACTTACAGACTGAACCTCACAGTAATCCGCAGCAGCCAGACGAGCTATGGTCTCTTCAAAGTCACGCATTTCCTCAACAGACAGGTCAGCCAGTCTGCGCACCTCTTGGTACGGCCACAGCTTTTTGCACTGCTTGACACCCTCTACTATTGCAGGGCATCTGAATATGTATATCCCCTTAAAATTACACAGAGAATGAACAATTTAGCTTTACAGATCCACTGCACTTGAGTGAAGTAAAATTATTAATTATTAATATTATTTTAAAGCCAGGTTTTCCCCTGTGTGCTTTTCTTGATCTGTGTTCATTAGAAGCTTTGTATGGTACCTGTAGTAAATGTTTTCCTGACAGATAATACCTGATGACAATTCATTAAGTATTTTGTCTACAGTAATACTACACAAAAAAATATATAGTATATTAATTTTCTATTCTTTCCTGCCTCTTTACTCATCTCATGACCACTCAGATCTAGAGGGATCATACTTACATACTCATTAACTGTATGTAACTGTATACAAAGTAGTAGTAGTAGCTGCATCTACGTTAAGCTGCATCTTAACCAGCTATGAACATACATTTTGTTACACACTAATTCATGAGAAGTAATAATCTAATAACTACACATCACAGACGTCATGTCCTGCAGAATGAGTACTTTAATTTTGATGAAGTTCACTTTGCTGATAATGATAATATTTTATGTACTATTACTTATGAGGGTTTTAAATATGGGCCTTATACTATAATGGAGCATTTTTACATTTGTATGTTTCCTTAATCAAAACATCTGTGTAGTTCACCTGCTGCTTAACAACTCTATAGCTGCAGGTGATAGTCTGAGCCTGTGACAGGCTACGTGTTTTCTGTACACAATCAATCTGAGCTGTTCTACAATCTAAGTCTTACAAGCAAATGATTGTGAACTGTGTTGTGGTGCACTGTACTAATTTATTTTCCCCTTCGAGTGTTGTGATTTCACTTTAACATGTGTTTTATAGACAGAAGTCACCTGATCCAGCTGACTGCGACACCACAGTGTTAGAGACTCAGGAGTCACAGCGTGGCCACAGGACATCTCCGCTCTGAGACCATCGTCATCATCTTCTGAACCTGAAGTACACAAAATAAGTGATGTAGCTACAGTAGGTAGTGAAATCCTGTTTAAACAATTGTCAGAAGAGGAAGAGGATGGTTTAGGATAACAGTTACAATCAGCAGCTCAGTATAAACATAGAAGGTAAAACATATCATGTGTGTCAGTACTAGATAAAATAAAACAACTCTGTATGTTCAGAGAGAAAGTAAAAATTCTCACCCACTGGATCCAAGTCGTCCCTCCTGTTAACAAACTTCAGAGTGATGTCAAGTGGGTCATATCTCTTCTCTGCCTGCTGCTGAAAGCTCATTTTGACTGAAATATAAAATTAAAGATGTTTTCATATACAAAACGACATTAATGGATATGATGATATCTTACTGTCTTTGATGTGCAGACTGTTTTGTCTATGAGAGAAACGTTTGATTTCATTTTGATTTGGGACACAGTCCTAATCTCTGACAGATTAGGAGTAAACAGGAATATAATGTTGCCATGGTTTCACTTCCTGAGCCAGTATTTTGCCTACATTTAAATATATGCCGAATGAGTTATAAGCAATTCTTCTGTGAAATGTACCCACGCACAAACACTGAACAGTCACTGCTTTACTTTAATAACGAACAACAAATAAAAAGATTTTTAGGCAAGTTCTGTAGCTAAACGAAGCATTATGCTTATGATCTCTAAATGTATTTATGGATGTTTATTGGAAGTGCATGTCATTAAAGTGGGAGCCATGCTGAACATGATAATATGTATATCACTGTGTGTTCTGATTTGACTGAAATAAGAACAATAAGTGTTGACAAGATCACAGCTTTCAACACATTTTATTAGAGTGACTGAGCTGATATTATTGCACCTGACTCACTAAAATGACACTGGGGAGTTTCCAGCTGAAACAGGTCGGGAAACAACTTGTTGTAAACTATTTATGTTAATATATCACCTAAGCGGGTCCCTTCTAAAACACAATCACATGAATGTAGTAATACTTACAGCTAATCTAACAAGTCTGTCAGTGCCAAGGCTATTTCTCAATAATTTATACTTACTGACACAGCAGTAACAACTAATGAATGAAATATTTTCAGCCAACTAAACACTAGACCCACACTAGAGAAAGTTG
>OMLM01007986.1:0-11010 GCA_900302695.1 Helostoma temminkii
CCCCTCAGTCTGTCTTGGCTCACTGTTTCTCAGTCTGGATTTCCTACTCAGACTCAGTGCCTCTCTGTTCTCCCTTCAGTACCTCCTCCTCCTCTCTTGCCTCTCTCCCCTTGCTCTCTTGGAAAGCAGGAAATACTCTAGGTTCCAGGCCCTGAAGGAAGCATGTTTCTTCTAACCACTAACAGATGGAGGGATGAAGTATTGAAGGGAAGGATATGAGAGTGAAAAGATGGCAGCTGGAAAAAGGCCACTTATACTGAGATAGTTGAGATGATAAACAGCTTCAAATGTAGCTTTCCCCTCCGAGCACTGGGGCTTATGTTCAGCTGTTTCTCCTCTTCTTTTCTGTGATCTTTTCTCTTCTTTTCCTCTTTTCTAGCTTAATGAACTAAGGCTTGTGGAACTGTATCCTAATATGATAAAACAGAGCAGCCCATAGAAATCCCCTTCTGCTCCCATTTTCTCTAGTGGACACACAAATACACACACAGCTATCCCACAGCTATCATGCTGCATCCCCTAGCCTCTTTCTCTAACCTAAGTGTCTAAAGAAAATTTTAACCCATACCCTAAAACCAGATCTTAATCATCAAACAGGTGTTAAAAAAACGTACCCCACTTCATCAAAATGTCCACTCTCAAGTGTGAGTTCTGGGCTGGTGCTAGAGCTGCTCCAAAGTTGGTTCAACTTGGGAACTGTCTAAGAACCAGTTTGCTTTTTCAGGCCAAAGAGCCACGCCATTACGTCACCATGTACATCTGCAGATTACTATGTCTTTGCCTTCACAGCACTGCTGGAGCTAAGCACTAAGCATTACAGTCTCCCTGTACAAGTGTTGCTTCTGACTTTGCAAGCCCAAATTCACATCTTGACAGTAATGGTGCAACACATACAGTGCTGTGAAAAAGTAATTGCCCCCCTTTATTAATCATGAATGATTAACTACGTATTTTGGGAAGCTGAGTTCAATTTCACTTACTGCACCTAGGCATGATTACTACCAGACCTGTTGAATTAGAAAATCACTGTCTGAAGCATGCTTTAAGATCTCAAAAATCTCAAAAAGCTTAAACATCTCAAAAAGCTGCAATCTAAAGAAATTCAAGAACAGATGAGAAGCAAAGTAATTGACATATATCACTGAGGAAAGGGTTTTAAAGCCATGACGCACAGTAAGAGCCATTATTAAAATATGGAGAAAACTTGCAACAGTGGGGAGCCTCAAAGAGCACAACAGTGACTCATCCAGATGGTCATAAAAAAACCCCAGAACAACTTCTTAAGAATTGCAGAACTCACTTGCCTCAGTTAAGGTTGGTGTTCATGATTCAACATTAAGAAAGAGACTGGGCAACAATGGCATCCATGGGAGAGTTCCAAGGTAAAAGTCACTGCTGACCAAAAAGAACACAAAGGCTCATTACCCATTTGCTTAAAACATCCTGATTACTCCCAAGACTTTTGCAATTATTTAAATATTCTGTGACTGATAAATCTAACACAGCATTTCATAAAAAGTATAAAAAAAAACTAGTGGTAGTGTGATGGTCTGCAGCTGCTTTAAAGCTTCAGGATCTGGACGATAATTGATGGAACCATTAATTCTACCCTACCCAAAAATCCTGAAGGAGACTGTCCGGCCATCAGTTCATAACCTAAAGCTCAGTTGCACTTGGGTTATGCAGCAGGACATTGATCCAAAACACCGACAAGTCCACCTGGTTCAAAAAGGTTTTGCAATGGCCTAGTCAAAATCCTGACCTAAATCTGATTGAGATTCTATAATACGACCTTAAATTTGTGAATTTTTTTGATATTTGTGAATATCAATAAAGTGTTATCTTATCTTAAATAGGCCATTCATTCTCAAAAACCCTCCAAAGTGAGTGAATTCTACAAAGACGTGTAGGACAGTATTCCTCCACAGTTATCTGAAAGTCTCATTTCCAGTTATTGATGGCAGTTGTTGCAGCCAAGTGTGACAAAAACAGTGTATTTGGTTTATGTGGCATTAAGTTTTCACATAGGACCAGGTTTTTTTTCTAAATTATAAATGATTTAAAAACAGCATTTTGTATTTACTCCTGTTGTCTTTGTGTAATATTAAAATTTGTTTGATGATCTAAATCGTTTAAGTGTGATAAATTCATTCATTCATTCATCTTCTATACCGCTTAGTCCCCGCAGGGGTCACGGGAGTGCTGGAGCCTATCCCAGCCAGCTTACAGGCGAGAGGCAGGGTACACCCTGGACAGGTCGCCAGTCTATCGCAGGGCCACATATAGACGAACAACCATGCACACTCTCTAAGTGTGATAAATATACAAAAAAATTTAAAATCCATAAGGAAAATACTTTTTCACACCACTGTATATGCTGCTTATTGTGATCGCTATGTAAATCACATGTGATATGCATATATAACATGCTACAATTTACCTTACCTTTACCTTATTTTATCAGTCACAAGCTAATTTTTTAGACTTACTTCCAGGTTGGAAGAGGTTAATAGTTTCAGTAACTGTGTGTAAAACACCTTTAACTCTGTGAAAGCAGTAAATCATAACAGTGTTCACACAGCTCACAAATTTCAAATTATCTTTTATTACAAGTAAATCCACCTTTATTTTTCCTAAACAAGAGAAAAAAAAGTTTTAGTCATCTTTACTCATCATTACTCTCCAACGGTCCACTTGCCTTTCTGCTTTAATACTCCTCTCTGTCAGGCCTCTCTCTATCATCTCCCCTTTTCCCCCATGGGCTACATTTCAATCACTCAACACTTCCATCACTAACACCAGAGTTGCAGGATTGCTGACTGCTGTGTGTGTGTATGTGCGCGTATGTGTTTGCTTTCTATATGTCCACATGTGTGGTCTGCCTGGGGGCATTTAGACACGCATTAAAAAAAACAGCAACAAACTACAGGACCACTAATAAACTTACTGCTCTGGCAGGAATTGTTGTTCCTTATATTTAGATGGTCAACAATGTAGAATGTGTTTGTGCGCGTATTAGTTATTATATTTCATATGGGTATATTGCCTAGCCCTCCTGATATTATTCCAATAAAGTTCTTATTTTGAAAAGTTTTTTTTATTACACACTCGCTGTCCCCTGGCTTTATCCCAGACTACTTTAACACCACCAGTGCTCAAATAATTGTTATTTTGAATTTGATCCTACTCTTCTATAAAGTTATAGTCCCATTTCCAAAATGTTTTTTTATTTTTAGGATTCATGAAAATCAGGTCTCTGAGCTTGTTGTTTGTTTTGGAAACAGAAAGATAATTTTGAAAAGCTTCAGTCTGGCACATCATTGAGATAGTTCTTTTCAGAGTCACATATGATCTCTCAATAAATGCTGATGAAGGCATGTGTTCAGTTCTGGTGCTACTGGACACAACTGATTATGGACTTCTGAGGCACTGTATGGGAATATCTGGCTGAGGGGTGACAAATGGATTGTTATCATACTTGTGTTTCCCTCATCAACTGCATGTCTTCCTTATCCTCTGTTCAATTTGCCCCAAAGGACCACTTACATATGCACTCCTGTTGGGTGATGTCATCTGTAAACATAAAATCTCTTTTCGTTGTTATGCATATTCTCAGTTGTACATCCCTTTTAGGCCAAGAGACCACAGCACAGTATGCTGAATATTTAGTTTACATACTAAAAGAGGGGGGAAGACACATCGCTATCAAGGGTCTGAGTCAGTGTCTGCTTTTAAATCTTGTTTAAAAACATATTTGATCTGAGCTGCTTGTACTTAGATGTTAATTGTTTTTTTTCCTTTTAGTCTGTATTTTACTGTAAAGCACATTGTACTTGCTGTTCTGTGGGAAAGTTTTGACCTCACCAACACTTGCTCAGAATTATTCAGTAAATCTTCCTGTGGTATCTTGCTGGTCGGTGTCACCTGATACAGTTAAACGAGAAAAGTTGTTTCTTTTTGAGATTAACTATCTCAACCACAAATTCTAGACAAAATGTCTCATGGACTGTACTGCACTAACAATGATATTTTTTTTAAGTTGCCGGACTCATGTACAGATAGTCTGCACATGGGAAACCAGATATAAAAATGATAATTTGGAGTTTTCATATTATTCCAAAATCAACTAAATTGAAAATAGATGTAACACAAAACTAAAAGATTATTTTAATTTAAGGTTTTATTATTTCATTGACATATTTTGTCATGGCAACTGGTAAGGGAAACATTCCCTTTTGACAGCTCAGGGCCTCGATCCACGTCACTGCGCCTTTATGAAAGTGACCATAATCTGTTGCACCACACAGTATTATCATCAACAATTGTATAAGATTCATATTCTGGTTGTCCTAATTAACTGTGTGATAACAGTTAACTATTAACTGTGTAAATGTCTTTCACTCTTAAGCAACATTTTCATAAATGTGTATATAAGTGCAGCAAATCTGTGGTGTCAACTTGGGACACTTTTACAAAAAGCCCACATAAATGTGTGGACTATAATGTGCTCTCAGTGACTTGTAAGAATATTAAAAAAAAAAAATCAAATAGGTTTAATAGAATAATATTAAATTGTCTTGCCACATTTTAATTTTTTTTTATTTAATCTGTGACAATATGCACCAAAAACGTTGATCACTAAATACAGTTCGGTGATATCCTCTATGACACTCGAACTCATGCAAGAACTCGTAAGAGTGGCTTTGTCCTTAACACCCATATACGAGTGAAAACTTTTTTTTTACTTATGTTTACTTATGGAGATTTGGACATTCACATTGTCCAAACTATACCTTTCACTGCAGGGGCAGAGCACACGTGTTTGATTTAAGAATTATAGTGGCTTCATTTGATTTAATTTGAAGTTTAAATATGATACAGAAATTGTATTACTTAAAATATACAGCATAGGCTATATAACTTGATGACAAATTAATATTCTGGTCATCATATCGTTATCACAGCACATTACAGCACAGCACAGAAGCCTTATTTGGCAATTTTAGGAGTGGTAATTAAGCTAATGATCAAATCTCAGGGACACATGGCTCCTCGTGAATAGGTGGAACTAATCTGTCTGAAAACAGAAGTTTACAACAAGTATGTGTAGTTAAGAGAGTTTGATGAATCTAAAATGGTACCAACAAACTTCAAAAACAACAGTACAAATATGCTCTTGTATGAGGCCCTCTGGCAGCATGAACTATGATATCTATTGTCTATTTAGCAACACTGTGACCAAACTAGAATACACTTTAACAAACCATGAGTCATACATATAAAACATTTACTAATAAGTAATTTCATATACAACTTTACATCTAATTTTTGAAAGGGCTGATATTGTGATTGTCATTTCCATCTGATATAAAACCAATCCAGTTCATTGAGCCCAAATCATAGTACTGTCATATATATATTGATTTCTACTGTACATCCACTGTAGTTTGTGGTCTATCATTCTACATACTGCAGTCCAAAGCTCCTGTTGCTCCTGTCCCTTTAGTTTGGACAGTATTTCAATTTATACAGTCGTCATTACTTTCAGTGAACCAGTGCGGAAGCGCAGGATCTTTTTCTTAAGAGCATGTGAGGCCTTAATCTTGACAAAAGCCTTGGGCTGCATTGGTGCCCCATTTGGGGCAGGAGGTGAAGGAAAGGTAAGCTGTGGGGGTAGTTGCTGGGGCCAAACCAGACCACCACTTTCATCTGAGTCACTGGACAAAGAGCTGGAATCAGGAGAGTCAGCCTCACTCATGCTGGACTCGGACTCACCTTGACGTTGGTGAGGGTAGTCATCACTAGGCTGACACAGTGGCACTTGTTCCCTCTCTAACTGGTACTCCACGTGCTGATTATGGTGGGAATGGTGGTGGTGGTTGTAGTTGCGGTGTGGATAGGCATATGATGGATGTGTAGAACGAGATTTCCGAGCACGCCTCACACAATGGTCCCTTTGGTGCGATGTTGAAGAGCCTTGCATGGATGCCTGCGTGGGCGGTTGGTCAGCCTCATCTTGACTGAGCTCCAGGGTGGACTGCCAGCGCCGGTAGTTTCCACTTCCTTGCTGTTGTTTCTTGCTCTTGGATTGGCTACTTCGACTTCCTCTTCCGCCGCTTCCACTTCCTCCACCATCTCTCTCTACTGTATTGTACTTGCGCTCTGGAACTCTTGGCAAGCTGTTCTCTGACTGAGATCTACAAGCCTTCTTCCCCATCTTCCTGCTGGCACCGTTTTTGTCTTCATATGAACGACACTTCTTTGGGCCCCCACGGCATTTGGAGGGTTGGTTCTGAGGCACTGTAGGCTGCTGCTCTTGGTGACGAAGGCCTCTTTCTGGAGAAAATGTACTTTGGTTGGGCTTAGGCACACCGGGAGCATTATGTGGGTTGGAGTGGTGATGGGCATAAGCTCTGGTAGAGGCTCGGCAAGGCTGGGCTGGAATATATTCAGCACTGACCAGCTGCTCATCCAAAGAAGGTGGTTGATGGGACTTTGACAAAGCTGGAGGGGTAGAGTAACTGTGAAAATGTTGGGGAGAATCATTCTCGCTGTTGCTGGAGTCTGGGTGGGCTTGCAGCACTCTGCAAGATGTGTAGTCCAGAGAGGCTGAGCGGACGGTGTTAATCATGGACACCTGTCTGGGTTTGTGATAAAAACCTGATTGATCCTGGACACTTTGCTGGAGGTGGTGGTACGGGGGTGGGCCATCCTCAGTAAACTCTATCTCTACGTAGTGTTCCTGATCCAGGTTATGGTAACCCTGTGCAGCAGTTCCCTCTGAACACTGGGATGGAGTAGAGATCACTGGAGCAGACTCTTGTTTTTGTGAATGTTGTTCCTCCTTACGGCATAAATTAACTTGTCTCACCATACCAGCAGCTCGAACATCATGTGTTAAGCTGGTGCGGGGCTTTGAGGGACGTGTAGGTAAGGCCCGGCGTTGAAGCAATCCAAATATATAAGTTTCTATCTTTTGGGCTTGTTGATAATCTTCCTGACTGCTGTCAACATCCCTAATCTCCCCAAGAGTCTCAGTAACTGTGCCCCCTCTTGTTATGTCTGACAACCATGTTGGCACTGTCTCTGTCTCTCCTGTCCCTGCAGGAGCTGAGAGGGAACGAGGGAGCGCAGAGTGATAATCTGATTCAGGAGATCCACTTTGCTTGGCTTGAAGGATGTCTCCTGACAAACAGAGCAAAAACAAAGAGTAGAATCAAATCTTGCTTCTACAATCAGAGTAAATGTATTGATCCTTTAATGTACAGTGCACATTCTCTGAATCTACAGATGCTAAAAGGCAATACAGCGAATCAGCGTGCCATCTTATCGTGTTTTTGTTTGAGATGATGGTTTTACCTGAAATGAGGCAGCTGTTTTGCAGATCATCAGGAGAACCTACTGATTTGACCTCAGCATTCATCTTCAGCTCTGCCACCTGCTGTTCTAAAGACTCCTTTATAACCCAGGGAGTACACTGGACACTGTCCTGAAATACACAGTGAGATATGTTGTGATCATTGATCATTGCACAATAATTTACCAATTTCACATACTCAATGATAGTACAAAGTATTACCGACATTATAAAGAGCAACATTTTAACATTTAGGAGAACAAAACAGAAACAGCCTTCACATTCACAGACAACTACCAATAGGTACTTATTATCAAAACACTGGAACACACGCATCCACACAGTATGAATTTAACCTAAAAGATGAAACACATTTGCTGTGTAGGAGTTGACACTGGCTAAACAACAGAACACAGAGAAACAGAAGAGGTAAAGGAACAAAATTATAATAAATGGTACTAATAAACTGGTGCTTCAATGAATGAATGAATTTAGAAAAAGTATACTATCCATTTAATGGAATCAATGTTTCTTCTTTGTTTGGGGTCATTGTACCTGTGAAAAACAGGTACAATGACTAGCTGTAGCACCCCCAAACTGCAACAAGTCATCCAACTTGACCCAATGTACTACCCATGTACTACCACTTTTCATTAAACACAGAGTTTCGGATTTCACTGTAAGAAACTGACGTGCAGTGCTTATTCCATGCTAAATGTATACTACAATTAAACTTCAAAATCTCCTTTAAGTTGGCGTCTTTGAAAGTTACTGTGTATGTATGTAAATGTAACTCTCTAGTAGTGAGTAGCGAGTTTACACAAACATGGGGATTAGTGTGGCAATTTGTCCTTAGCAGTGCATCTATCGACACTATAGTTCCTGTGAACATGATGCTAGTGAGTCTGGCATTTGAGCGACATAAATGTCTACACTGTTCCAAAGTATTGTATTGAGAACATCCTGAATATAAATGCTTAAAATGCTCCCTGACAGCACTTTACTCTGCCCAAATATCTAAACTTTCAATGCAACCTCCAATTTTGTGAATAGGCATAAAACTGCAGTTGTGCTGTGATCAGTTTAGCTGCAGCATCACAGATTTCTAACAAAGGGCTGTGTTAAAAGATGGATGGATGGTCTCCTGTCTCCTGTCTGACCAGCAACAAGCAAGGTACATTGAAAAGTAAACCCTGAGCCACAGCCTATTTTGAACTGTTAATATTATTTCTCCTCACTATTCCTTGTCCATGATTTTTGGTACATCTGGAAGTTAACACTGGCAGGCGAAAAAATGTTCTAGTGTTCCTAACTCTGAGGTTGGTGGACATGCCAAATGGCTTAACCAATTCAAGTCCTGTCTAACTCCGCTTTCAACTTGTGTTAAAGTGCAATAACAATGGATTTATGTTTCTGGTGTATTTTTAAGGTCCGACTTGTTACTACAGTAGGTCAAATGAAAAAATAACTAGACCATCACACTGGTGAGGTTGTGCTGAAATTATACCAAACATTGGCATGGTAACAGTTTTTAACGTGAAATCTTTTAGGGTAAAAAGTATTCAAAAATGATCAAATGTACTTTAGACCCCGCAGGGTTAAGTAATAGTTCATGTAATATTTAGTCAGTATCTGGTGCACTTTTTTTAAACTTCCATTATGATATACACATTAAAGTGTTTTAGATACCATATTTCAGTAAAGGAGATGAGGCTGAGCAGATACAACTTTTAGATTCAGCATATTTGTGATGATAATAAATCAAGATTTTTTCTCGTGTGGACCACTTCACATAGCTTGGTCTGGCTAGAGTAAAGGAAATTTCTAAAGAATCTGTGGGTCGTGGGTGCAGCCTTGTGTCTCCCACACCACAGTCTGAGCCCTGAGGCCAGCCTCAATGCCACCTACTGAAAATGTCCTTATATAGTTTTCACTACTCCTAGTTCCTTTGAATAGTAAAAAAGTGAGTTGAATGTTTGCAAAGCAAGTGTCAAAACACTGAAGACAAATCTGTAATACTTAAAACAATGATGCAATTATTCAGCAAGTAAATCATATTTCATAATGTATATATACCACTACACTGATCTCCCTTATTTCTTTTGTTTATTTCTTTGTGCATCTGCTTTGCCCATCTACAGCAAACTTATAAAAATGGATAGAGGGCCTATACAGAGCAATGGATAGCTGTTCCTGCTGGAATGCTGCAGTAAATCGTGGTGGCTGAGAAACTGTTCAAAATGTTAGATTCAATCCAATTTTAATTTTTTTTTCTGAAACCACAAAATGAGCCATTTGGCACATTTGAGTAGGCAGACGGCATAATGAGAATATACAGTACATCCTGATAAAAATGAGGCTCTGTCCTGATGTTTTTACTGCAAATCCACTTACATTGTTAAGTTGATGTACAATAATTCATTACAATAATCTACAAAACCACTTTGGTGGTAAGATATTCTTTGTAGTATTTAGCTAAGTCTAACTGAACATTCTTAAAGTTATTGAGGAAAATAAAATGATGTAATTTTTGATGAACTGTAGCAAGGAGAGCTTATCTTATTTTAGTGGAGATGAAACTGATCATGAAGGAAAATGTAACAGTGTAAATTATGTATTATGTTTCATCTAAGACTGATACAGTTTTTTAAATCTAGAATCACTGCACCACTGAAGTGTTTTAAGTTTCAAATCAAGTCTCAATTTCCCAAATGAAACAAGACGCAGGACATTCTGACTACTGACCATTTTACGCCCAACTGTTCCATTGTAGGAGCAACACTGAAAAATTTCCAGTGGTGGGGAGTAAAAGGTCAGGAGACACCTGACACCTAGATATGGAGAAAAATTATATTTTGGCTGTTTAGCATCTGACATCCACAAGACGAATCCATGTCCCAGGTTTTACTTTTTTTTAAAAAAACTCAAGAAACTACATAGCATTCAAATCAATTTCAGGATCATCATACATGTGGACCTGTGGTAGCCAGCAGTTTATCACGGATGGTGTTAGTGCTTGTGTCCTGTCATTGTGATGGCTCAGTTCATTCTGTTCATTGGGCCGATCTCCAAAGATCTGCTGTATTCGTCTCATGCTTTTAGCACACACAGCAAATGCTGTTGTCAAGGTTACATCTATTGTTTATCTAACAAATATATCATGAGCATCACAGCTGAAAAATGATGAGTGGAAAAGATATCAGGGAGCGTAACGAGATCTTTCTACAGATGTATGATAATTTTGGAACAAATCCATATGACGCCGTCAAAGTCTTTTTTCTTTCAGCTTTAAGCTGAAAGACTCTAATAACTTAAACGAAGCATGAATAATATGAAAAACATGAGCTTCCAACTGAAGAATCTTTTCAGATCCAACATGCAAACTTACTTCTGTGCATCACAAGACATCACATGTGGACATTCGTTTTGTGTGTGAATGTGTGTGCGCACAAGCATGCAGAAATAAGCTGGTCTTATGTCAGGCATGCACTGTATAAAAGGGGCAGTGTGTAACTACTTATGTGAGACCACACTGTTTCAATGGCTTCTTGTTCTCCTAAAGTGAGTGCATGCTCACACACACACACACACACACACACACACACACAGACACACACACTTTGCTCTTACCCCTTTAGCTTTTTACTAGAAAT
>OMLM01007986.1:11030-21502 GCA_900302695.1 Helostoma temminkii
AATAATTGTGACACACACACACACACACACACACACACACACACACACACACACACACACACACACACACACACACACACACAGGCTGTGCAAATACTGACACACAGTCATACATGAATGCCCACGGTGGTGCATGTGTACACCTTCAGCAGTCTTGCATTGTAAAGCTGACAGTTGGACCTTCTGTGTCCCACACAATAAACACTGTATTGTCTGCAAACGCTTCCTTGCTATGTGTGGCCGTTGAAGTCAGACAACGTTTTCTATCTTCCCTTCATTTTTGACTCACTCAGGCTTGATGTTCCTCCAGTAATATGCAATCCTGCTCTGAAATGACAACAGTATTCATGCATTCTTGACCTTTGCTGACTAATACCACAATGACTGTTAGCTTAACACAAGGACAGAATGTGCATTGCACAAAACTAGTGTTCTATTTTCACAGGAATGTACTGGACAGCAGTTTTCTTACTCTGGCAACAAATTGAATTTGTTGTTTTCTCTGCACGGTTTAATGTGATTACACATACTGTATAATGATTCCATGTTTAAAGAGTACATAGAGCACAATTGTGAACTAATATTTTCCTGTGACACACTGAGGTTTTTGTGCTGATTTGGCATCTTTGTGTCTAGAAAGAGAGGCACAACAGAAAATTTGCACAACATATACAGAAGTAATGTCAACACAGATTAATGTTGACTTAATGGAGTCAAAATGGAGAGAAAATGGCAAGGCAAAATAATTGACATATATATCTAGACAGAGTTTAATACTTTTTTTTCTGACATTGTACACAACTGACATGCCAAATCAATGCAGGTTATGCAAGGGTGCCATGCTACGTGTGTAACTGCATAGTTAAAAGCGAGTATATGCCCTGCTTAAGAGTTTAATAGCAAGATGGAAGAACCAGCGTTCCTGCTGTCTTATTGTGATGTTCATTATAATAGGAACATTTTTGCAAAGCCCCAGTCATAAAATACCTCATAAATGGCATTCACAGCTGTCACAGTTATTATAGCATTGTGCTACATCACAGTAGCAGTGGTTCTCTGTGTGCTGAGTGTATTGCTACTGTTATTGGATTTACCTTTGTTGCTTAATGATGAGTCTTCAGAGAATTTGTTATCTTACATTATTAGGAAGTTCTTGTACAAAGGTAACACCATCGATGTCAGGATAAAATATATTGTATTAAGTGTAAGCAATGCTCTTCAGTCCTGGCAGTGGTATGTGCTGACACAGCTGCCAAGCATCCTGCTGTCCCCATTTCAGTCTGAATTATCTGCCTAAGTTTCTGAGTGGACCGTCTACAATTTGTCATGTCACTTTTAATGAGGACCACAGTGAAAATCCTCCATAGTGTGTTTGGACTGCATACATTCAGAGCGTATTAAAGTCTAACTGTAAGAGAATAATGAAAATATTTTTCTACAGAAATTAGGAGTGTTTAAATATTTTTTCAGTGTTTAAATATGATTGAAGGTTTCTCTCTAATTTAGAGTGAGTTTATAACATAATTGAAGTATTGAGAGCATTGTTTTTCCTTGACACCCTTCCCCACCCATCTACCCCACCAGGTGCTAAAACAGCAGTTACAGACATGCTACTGTATTTGCCCAACACAGCAAGGTGCAAAACATGAGCCAAACACACCCACTGCAGTGGGGAATGTTTGTGTTTGGTTTCAGTGACAAGTTGGCCACACAGCTGCGATGGCCTCCACTGGAGACTTGCAGTGTTGTTGGGTGATCGCACAAACACACACTGTAAACACATACACCACCATATCAAATGCCCTCATCCCAGGAAAGCCACGGTATTTGACAGTTCAGAAAAGCCACAGTGGAGCAGTTGGTCAGGGGAAGTGCGACAGTAACAGCTAATGACTAACACAGTTAGTCTGAACAGTTACAGTTACATCTGAGTTCACATTTATACCTGATGCTATTATTCCAGCCATACTGCAGTAAATAAGAATACTGGCCTGAGCATCAGTCAGTCACAGCAGCAGTCCAGTGAGAAATTCCTCTTGTGGCAGGTTTCTATTGCTGTTCTGATTTCAGGACATCCTTAATCAATTAAATTTGTAAAAGAAAAATAAAAGTAAATGTTACACTGTTAAAAAGAAAACTGAAAATAAACTATTTGAATTTAAATGTTCCATCTTCCATTTTGTTGATGATCATAAAAATAATTTTTCTATAGTACCAGCAAGGAAGCCAAGAAACATAATTTCCCAGTATCAAGTATCAAACAAGAAGATTGCAGGAAGTGTCTGATGGCAGACATTTCTTCAGTATGATTTTCGCCTTCTCACTCTCAGAGACACAGTACAAACACACTGATTGGCTTCCATTGTACAGTTCTGTCATATGAGATGTATTTCTGGAGAATTTAACAACAGTGTTTCTAAACTAGTTAACTGTATACAGATGTGTTGCAATAAAAGAGTATTGCTGATAAGCGTGAGCTATAGGTTGAAAAGCAGACACAGCTGATTGTGTTGCACCTTAAGACATGTTGCCATCCACACAATCTTATTTAAACTCTAACAAAATATATATGTAATAATTATATTTTCATTTCTGTGACTGAAGCTTTTCTTCTGCTCTTGTTTGTGGACTCTTAACCTGGCCCTGGAGCTGCTCAAACACTGATCTGTCTTGAATATTTTCATTGCAAATAATGCATTTATTAATTTTATTTTATTATCATTATTTTTATTGTTGTTTTCTTTATGTGTTTTTTACCATTTCGTGTCATTTGTCAGAGTAACAATATAAATATCCTGAGAATAAAATACAAAGCAGCACAACAACAAATGATTCTCTATGTCATCAAAATTACTCAGTGGTCTTACACTACCAGTCATAGCTTTGGACAGACACACAGGAATCACCATGTCCATCATGGACAGATCCATGTCTTCAGATGTGTAACTGCAAAAGGTTTTTCTAACCATCAGTTCTTATTTTAAATAATTAATTTTCCATTAGCCCTGCGATGGACTGGCGACCTGTCTACCCCGCATCTCGCCCATAAGCTGGCTGGGATAGGCTCCACCACTCCCGTGACCCCTGCGGGGACTAAGCGGTTCAGAAGATGAATGAATGAATGAATAATCTTCCATTAGCAAAAATAACATATTTTTGGACAGCGTTAATGTTTCTGGAAATATTTCTTTCTGTTTTAGCTGTTTCCAGCTACAAAAGTAACTAACAATATTAACAATGAATGAATTAGTTATAAAATTATAAAACATAGATAAATAAATTCAGCTTTTCTTTCAAAACTATAGTAAGTGAAACCAAACCTTTTACTGGTAGTGTATATGATTATCTCTATTTGATTATGCAGAATACACACACACACACACACACACACACACACACAAAATACTGGTTTTGGGTGACTGTGTCAATGATTCCTCAGGAGGCCACAGTGAAGGCTGTGCTGCTTCTTCAGCTGCTGTCAGCTGTCACAAGACTATCAGCAGCTCCTGCTGAAGAATAAATACACCTACTCTGTCATAGACAAACATGCATTCTATCTGCCTGCCTGTGTTCTCTCTGCTCCCCCACTTGTTTTTCTCTATTTAATCAAAACAGCTTCTGTTCTATTCATGTGATCTTGCTTACTTACTTTTACTGTCATTTTAAACAAATGTTTCATCTTATATTGACTTATTCATAGTTATGACACTGTCACACTCATTCTCTTTCACATGAACATGCTGATAGTCATAGTCTTCACAGAGCCTTCTAATAACCTGCTTTGAGCTACTAGTTATCCAGATCAGCCAAAGGCTCCATGCCTGATAACCCAAAGAGAACCAGACTAAACTGAACTCACTTTGTGACCTCTGGTAAAGAAGAATCTAGGAACCCTCAGAAGTTAGAGGTTTCAACTGGTCTCAAAGCTGCTGAGTTACAGTATGTGTCACCCCCAGACATGAAACATTGAGTCGGGCATCAGGAAGCACATTCCATATGTAACTATGTAAGCAATGGGACAAAATGATCTGGCACACAAAGTCTGTACCCAAGTATAGGCCCAAAATATGCTCCAGAAAGAATCTGACCGTTTAGTCTTGGGCACACTCCAGTGATGATGATGGCTTCTTAGACATTACAGAAAACGAGAGGAGAGGAAATGGTTTTGGACCTTGGTCTCTGACTGAGGTACCTAACACATATACAGTGATACTTTGAGTAACAGCATTAACACCAGCTGATTAATTATCTTCTGACTGGTCCGCAACCACACAGCACTATACACAGCAAGCTGTTGATGTAAAAAAACACATATGTACAGTGCACAGAATATATGTGATCATTTAGACAGAGACAAACATGTTTGTTAAAATCATCCAGTGGTGTTGCTCAGAAAAAGCTCCATTCTGACAAAGTAAACTGCTGCTGATGCCACATCTTGACTTATGCTATTCACTAGTAACCTGGTTGTCTGTCTCAAAACAATTAAACTGCTACTGACACTAATCCAGTGACCAATGAATGGTCTGAGTGGAGGCGTAAGGAATACTGAACTATGACTTACTTTGGTCAGAGGTCAATAACACAGAGAGCTCATCAGATCAAAGTGGCCATTCACTTTGGTCTGAGTAGAGGTGTAGGAAAAAATCTAAAATATTGAATATCAAGATATTATGTTTTGTGATACTGTATCAATTAAAAAAAATACATTGCTGATTTTTAATTAAGTTTAAGTTTAAATGCCAAGATTTGTGGCTGAGAGTGGTTAATTTTGGATTGTGTTTAAACTAAGTAGATGTTCTGATCACGTAAACAACACCACTTAACAAACCTCGTACTGCATATGGTGTTTCTTTCTTATAGCAGGGGTTCCCAAAGCCAATCCAGCCAATCCCCTGTGTTCCTAAAACCTTTATTGTGATATGTTTCATGCTGTCAGATTATTGTCAATCCACAACTCTCGGTCTGAGGCAGGTTACTTGTAAAAACAGATTTGTATTCTGAACGAATGTGTATGTATGAGCATCTAACTTTGTGGCATACATCACTTCTTGTAGCAAATAGATAATATTGACCTAATATATCTACTCCCATAGTCAGTAGTAAAGTATGAAGGAAAGTAAGGAACTTGACTCGTCTCTACTTGACATGGTGATGTGTTTCTTCTAATGTTTTCTTCTTTAAAACAATGAGATATCATTGGAAAACAACAGGACACAGGGTTGAAGATGCAAAGAAGTTATTAATTAATTGAACATATATGTTTTTAATGGTTTTTTATTCTAAATTATTCTCTATAACCCGCTAATCAGATGGTGATGACTGCAGGCCAGTGACATGGTTTAGTCTATATGCCCTTTAGATATCCACAAAATCAATATTTCATCAGATTGTGGTTGTTTCTTACCTGATCGTGTTTTCAAGTCTTCACTAAAGGGATTTCTGACATTTCAAATATCCGTGAGTCCACAGTAAACAACACTGGAGCCATGAACACTTTACACCACTGACTTACCTTTTGTCATGGTTTAGGAATTAAACTATGTTCTACATAAAAGGGAAAAGGCAGATGTGGGTGGACAACACTGCTCACAGTGGAACTTTGTACATTATTTACTGCACCAAACATAAACTTTAAAGTTTCTCATTTATGCTCAAGGCTTCCTGGTGTCTCTCAACAGATGGAAAGTCTCTGTACTGTTGTTCTTGCGTTTATATGTTTTAGAGTCTTTAGTGTCTATTAGTCATGAATCATCCCCTTATCAGTTAATGTCACAATTTATACTCAGATCCATCTTGCTCGATGTGGACAGTTTTACAAAGCTCACTGTCACAGTCAGCTGGAAAAGCTCAGTTCACTTTGTATCTGCTGCAATACATTTGCTGCAAAAAGCTGACGGACTGCAGACTCGCCAACTTGGAACAAACTGGAGGAATTCTGTCATTTGCTGCTTAAAACTGATTCAAATGCCAATAATTTGGATATTTTTTTCAAACAATTAAGCCAGCGTTTGGCATAACCTGCAGCTGTAAAATTAAACATCAATTCTACGCATAACTGCAAAGTTTTATTTCTGTAAATAAAACTGACTTCAGCTCACACAGTTAGGTTGCAGTGGCTTTGAATGTCTTTCATACTCCTTAGCATCATCTGCTGAGGACATTAAGCAGATGAAAAACAGGCCCCGGGAGCTGCCATGAAAAATGTTAATGTCAGTGTAAATGTTTGGTTTCTTTCCTACCAAATACAGAAAAACACTTAATGTGAAAACAATGAGTTTCACTCTGGGGTTGATTCAGAGTCCTGCAGTAACTGGTTTTATGTAATGCAGATCATAGAACAGTATAGAGAGAGTATCTGCATAAGCTGTGGTCTTCAGCAAGAAACGAATGAAGCCAACGGTAACGAGAAGGCGGTCTGCGGTCGAACAGGGGTCTGACTGCGGGGCCCTTCTTATGCAAAGTTTAGGAAACAAACCCCAGGACTGTACTTTAGTCAGATGTTCAGTGTTACATACTATCAGAACGTTGAATACAGCAACTTTATTATTAAAAACATAATTATTAGAAATATAGAAAAATATATACTGTAAAAAAACAAGACTTACATTTTGTAGCCTGAGGCCATAGTCATCCGCTTCGTTCCCTTTTGGTGCGTCCAGGGAGCAACGTGCCGACCGCAGAGCTCTCCAAGGCGGACGGCAAAGAGCAGGAGAGTCCCCCAAGCAGAGAGCACTCAGCACCCTGCTTTCTTGCCTCTGTTTGAGCAACTCCAACTCACACAAGCCGGCCAGACTGGCCTCCAGTCGCTCCTTGTTCCGACTGCGCTCCGCTTTGGGCAGAGTGAACGGTGGGAACATGACTCCAAAGGAGCCTGGCAGCTTTTGTAAAGACATGCGGACTTCCTTGTGTAGACTGTTTAAAACGGGGAAACTAAATAAACCCACCGAACGCTTGATTCAATCTTCGTATTGTCTGCACCGCTACAGTGGAGCAGCATCGGCAGTGGGCTTCGGCTGCTGAACTCACCGCTGTCCGACTCGAACCCATTCCCCCCTCTCGCCTGCGCTCTGCTGTTTAGTCTCACCAGGACAGCTGTTGGTGGAGCCTAAGAAGGCTCGCAGCCTGTTGTTGGCTCTGCCAGACACACACAATCGACTGAGGTCACAAAATGAAAGTTCAGCAATTGTAATAATAAAAATACAGAATACCATTTAAATAAAGAACATACTAATAACAGTTAATTCATACATGAGTGACAGACTGCTCATCACATTGTGGTGGACATTAGTGACTGTAGTCTACTATGATTCATTCGGGATAACTAAATAAAGCAGGCTACTAACACAGCATTTCTGCTTAAAATGGCATAAACTGATTTGCGGAGGCGTTTGCAGCCACTGATAAAGACATACATATATGCAGAGTGTAGATACATAGGATCATAAGTCTTCATACCCATAGCTGTCATATAGCTGCAAAGCTGTGATACGCACTGATCAGAAAATCATTAAACTACATTTAATGACACTTTCCCTGAGGATTGGAAAAGTCACGTACAGCTGTGTAGATTAAAAGCTAAACCCGCCCCCCAGTGGTTATGAGTGTGAACGGCTCTTAGATCTAACCGTCCATCATTGCATATGCTTGTTATGCGAGGATGTTTGATTACTGACTTAATATGGTTAAAAGTGTCGTAATGCAAAAGTAAAGCAGCCTTTAATACACAGAGTCAGTGGAAAAGAAGAGAGAAGCTTACAGTAGTAACCAGCCTCCATCACAGTTGGGGCGAGTCAGAACCAAAACAATAAATGACTCAAATTCCACATGCAGTTTTTTCAGTTTTTATTCATTCCTCTCCGTTGACTCACATATTTCTTAGAACAACATCTTCCTTATAAGCATGTTTTTCTCAATCCATTGCCAGCGGGGTTTGAGACATTATGATATGTCCTATAAGTATACAAAAATGCCTATACATGAGCTGGGTGCAGACATGAGCAAAGAAAGACTGCAGGCTTGTGTGTTTCTGTGTCTATACTGAAATGTCTATTTGAGCTTTAAAGCAGAGAAGTGAGAACATGTCGGGTGATTGTCACTTTCTCAGTCACTTTGAAATGACCTGGTTTTAGGGTTAAGTTGATGTATTTAAATGCATATATAATAACTGTGAATGACAGCTTTATTCTGCACTGGACTATATACATTAGAGGAATCATTAGACTCATTCAGGAGATTCCTCATTGTAGAATTTAAACTAAAGTTATATCACCTCAGCATTTTATTTCAAATTTGTTTTAATGTCACCCAAACCAGGATGTGTAACACAAAAGACTAATGAGAAAGTGAAAACAACAAAAATGATGTTCTCATAATGGTGAGAAGAAAGAAATACAAATACAGTTCACATTAATCTGCTTTATCAGCATCATTTACATTTGTAAATCTTATGAAATGCAAATAAATGATATGGACACTAATTTATCTCCACTGATCACTTCACTTCAATAATAATACAATCAGCTTTTCTTTGTCTCTTTCAGTACTTATAGATACTATAGCTATAACTTCATATGATTAAGCAACTTGCCAGAGTCTTTGAAATGGCTTTAAAACTATTCCAGACGGTTACATGTCAGTTACTTTGTTTCTCATCTGTTTTTAAATTTTAATTGCAGTATGATGTGAGAGCTTTGTCAGCTCTGTGATTAATCACAGTTTCACGTTCATTATATAGCAAGGAGGGCAATTACTTCTTTAATAAATAAAATCATCATTTAAAAATTATCTTTGTGTAACACTAAAATTTGTTTGATGATCTGTATCATTAAGGTGTGACAAATACAAAATCAGGAAGGTGGTAAAAACTTTTTCACAGTACTGTATGGTTACAGCTGTGCACTAATACTGTGGCAAAATGGTGGAAAAACAACAGATCATCCCTTTACCATATTGTGACAGGAAGAGGAAGTTGGAAAGGTGAGGAGATAAAGGAGACACACCTGTGGCGGGGGAGGGGAAATCATTAAATAGAAGCATTCAGGAGACAAAGGAATGAGAGTGATTCAAAGAAGAGATGTATTAAATAGTGTTCTTCAGTTTCTGGGCTTCCATTTAGGAGTAAAATAAAAGAAGAGAAAAGTAAAGAAAAACAAATGAAACTAAAGAGGGAGAGTTGATGCATTAATCAGCTGAATCACTTGAAGTGAAGTGTGCTCTTCCCCGGAGATGGATGAATGGAGTTTCTTTCTTAACCTGCTCAGATGAAGGTGTGAGCTTCCTGCAATTTTGGTGATTCTACAGAAGATTAAGCTAAGTCTCCCCTTTTTTACACATCTCCTGGCTTCTTGAATTCCTCTTAGTTTCTTCCCCTCCTCATCCAATTGACCTACATTCTCAGACTGCTTTTTGTAATATCGAACTGAACTGAACCAAACTTAACACTACCACACCATCATCCTCATTCACCCACAGACATTTACATTGATTAAACAAGTAATTCTATGTTAAACTTTGGCCCCTCCTGTAAATTACATTATTTCTTTCAAGAAAAAATTGGTGACAAGTTTCATGAATTAATTCACTTGTTAGGCCTAAACTGGGATTTGTGAGGCAGGTCAATGATGGAGTTAGGAACTGTCTACTCTTTCTTCTTTCTTCAAACATGGGTTCCTTCAAGCAACTAACTGAGAATTCTGACATTGAAGCTCACTGATGTAAACATGTATATTACAGAATTTCCAATGTGCAAAAGAAAACATTTAGATATATGGACATCTGAGGTTTTAATAGAATTCGTCCTTATATGTGGGTTAATAGGTGCACATGCAGTAATTCACATTTTTGTAGCAGTTTCACTGACATTTGCTGAATCATTGTATTTGTACACATGTTGAGAGAAGATAAGGACATTAACACAGGATAAGTAGCTTGTTTAAATGTTAAAGCTAAACCAAACATTCTGTGTACAGTGTGTTGTTTCTTTGGACAAACAGTCCTCAGAGGAAAACTTCAACAAATAGAGCCAAATGTTCCTTGAAGAATAAGTTATGTCAAAGAAGTAGAGGAGATATAAGCCATTTGTACAGTATTGGACATTAATAGTGAAAAAAGATATAAATAATGTTCTGATGACATAACATATAGATGTCACTCCCTCACCCCTTTGCAGTAGGTGGAGGAGTTGTACACTCTGATGGCCACTGGGAGGAAGGATCTCCTGTGGCGCTCTGTGGAGCACTTGACATTGATCAGTCTCTGACTGAACGTGCTCATCTGTCCAGTTAGTACCTGTGTAGTGGGTGAGAGGGATTGTCCAGAATTAAGAGGAGTTTGGACAACATCCTTCTCTCCGCCACAGTGTGAAGAGGGTCCAGCTGCACGCCCAAAGCAGAACCAGACCTCCTGATTAATTTATCCAATCTGTTTGTGTCTGCAGATTTCATGCTCTTGCCCAGCAGATTACAGCATAA
>OMLM01007987.1:0-36221 GCA_900302695.1 Helostoma temminkii
TTTTAATTTCTTGGATTTGATTTGATTTTTTTGATTTTTTTTTAGTTTCTATTTATTCCCAACAGTATCAGTTCAACCATAACCTCTTCTTTTATTTTGCTAGCATGGATTTATAAATATCACTGTAATAATATTTTACAGATTCTCCTCTGTGCACGGCAACATTTGTGTCAGCATACATCACGCTGGCTGCCAACCTAGAAATCTGTGCATATGAACATCTTGCTGTTCATCATCTATTTATGCCAGCAAAATCACCATAGAGGCCAGTTAGCAGCTTCATCCCAGAGTGCTCTGTGCCATCATGTGTGTGGTGGTGAATTTATAAACACAAAGCAATGTCTGCTTAAAAATAAGAATAAGGCTTTTACAATTGTTGGCTTGCAATATTAAACTAGATTAAAACAGTGAGCAGCATGGAAAGTAGACAAAGTATAACCTATTTGGCTTTCAATAAAAACCTGCATGTTGAATATGTATATACATTTTTTAAACAATCTATCAAAGTAATTTTGATGCACTGGACCAAAGTTGCAGACTGACTGACAAACCCAGGTCAAAAATTCGGACACCTCAGGGCAAGTGAATTAGGAAGTGAATTCCAGATGCAGATTATAGAACTGTGCTCATTAAGAGAAAGTTATTTATTCATTATTGTTTTGGTTGAATTACAGCTTCTATATGTCTTTGCATATTTGAAGGTCAATGTCGTGCAAGTCAAGTTATCAAATCAGTTTCTCAGAGTTTCTCACGTGACAAACTCCAGACAGTAAAAAAAAAAAACCCAACAATGTATCACTGACCAGCAGGACTCACCTGTCCTACATAGGGGTATGAAGCATCAGAGTCGATACCATGATTGTCAATGACGTACTGGAAGGCTCTGTCCAGATAACCTCCATTGCAGCCAAGGTTGCCATATTTGCTACTACAGTCCACCAGGTTTTGGGGGCTGAGGTCCACAAGCTTCCCTGTTGTCTTGGCTAACTGGCCCTCCAGAGCCCCTGCAACACTAAAGGCCCAGCAGGAGCCACAAGAACCCTGGATTAAATAGAAAAGTAATTATAGTAATGTCATATCCTCTTGTCCAAACATGCATAAATTCATTCCTTTTACTCTTTTAACAATAATATGTACTTACATAAGTTATATTTAATTTACATGGTGAAAAAAACATTTACGAATGTAATGCAATTAACTGTGCCTAACCTAGAAAACTAGAAAACTTCCGAGCTAGTATTAAATTTGTCCAAGTCATACTTGCTGACTCCAGTTTTTCGCTATGTTCTCCTGATTTATGACAAAATTTACATTTCTTACCTCTCCTCATTTTGTTATCAAATCCTGATCATGTTACTGTGCATCATAAGAGAATTTTTTCTATGTTTATTTGAAATTTGAACATAATCGCTGTGAAACAAACAGAAAACCAGATTTATTCTTTTATCCTGCTGCTCTCTCTCTCTCTCTCCAGTGATAATTTAGCTTGCATAACCAGAGAGTACACTGAGCCAGGGAGGAGGTTTGGTGCATCTGCTGACAGCGAGGACAAATACTCAGCAACTTGTTTTTCTTGTGACTGGCTAGTTGTCACTGTTCATGCGTTAAAAGTGTATCACTAAAAGTGTACTGTATTACTTTATATATATATATCCAAGTGGTCCATGTAGCAAAGGTGAGTTGGATTTTTGGATTAATCTGTGTCAGGCAGTAACAGTGACAAAGTGTATGTGGTAAAAAGCTGCAAAACTGATGGCTGTGGTAATGACTTCCTGTGTTATTTGATGAATAAGGAAGTAGAAAAATGTAGGAAATGAAAGCAGTGGGGCTAATGGAACTGAGAGGGTTCTGCCTTTACCATCATTACTGATTCTGCAGGTACACACGTTGAGTTAATGGATTGTCCGATAGAATCACATGGTTTGGTTTTTACCTGCATCTTGACACTTGTGACGCAGCCCTTCTCTCTCCAGTCCATAGTGTCTGGTATGTTAGCATCTGATATCCCCACAAATGGAGAAGACGCCCTCTTTATGTCAGTTGGAGGGCTTAGTGCGGCAAAAGACTGCAGGATCTCCTCTGTTGTCTGTGAGAAAGGAGATAATGAAATAATAAGCATAGTTTCAAATAGCTTATATTGTTTTTGCAGGGTTTTAGCTATATCTAGGTTCTATTTTCTGATGACTGATTTCCTCCATCCAATGTCATGGATGCATGAAGTCAGAATAACAAAAAATGTGTTACATGCAAGGTTACTTTTCAGTAAGATTGGACATTTTTTTTATTTTAATACACTTTCTAACATTACTTCTTACTACAATTTGCTCACAGTAGCAGGTAGAAACTTTTGAGAAATACTACTTTGCATTTACATATCATAACTTGCTTGCTGTTTGTTTGACAAACTTATAACAGTAACACTTTCTCTAAATCTTGCCCTAGGACATTGTGAGGAAATATTTCACAATTTGTAGATACAGTTGCTACTGAATAATAATGGTAATAATGGATGAAAAGCACCATGTGTAATGCAAAAGACAGAGAATCATCATTCAACAGATTTAATGAACATCTCTCATCATCTACAACTTATAGTTTGGTTTGGTTTCAAAGGTCACATCAGAAGGTTTTAGCAGCAGGAGCTGTTTTCAGTCCAACACCTCAAAAGGCCACAGTGGACAGAAGCACAGAAGCACAACCTGAAATACATTCTAAAGTTGCTCTTGTGACTGCTGGATGTACAAATAAGCAAATGTTTTATAACTTGTTTGCCTCAACAACTTAATAAGATGATAATATTTTACTGCCCCACATCTCAGACACAGAAATCAGATATATGTAAATAAGTAACTAATAAGCAAACTTTTATGAGCTCATATTACATTGCTCCAGATACCATTCCTACACAGAGTAAAGCCAATTAGGTCACGCAGATAAATATGTTTCATTCTGTGCTTTACAACATCAGCTATTCTGCCCTCTGAGCTCAGTCATTTTTCTAGTGGCATAAACAAAGATCAATCTAAAGCTGAAATTTAGTTTGAATATCGCAGAACCCATTCTGATACAGTTTGAAGCAGGGTAGGTTAAAGGACACAAACCCAAACACAACTTGGTTAATATTCCAGCAGGCAGTCTGAACACCCTTCATTAAGTCAGACCCAGACATTACTGTAGGCTGTTGAATCGAAGTTATTTTATTACTTTAGTAAAGTCTCAAATGCCGAAGCCAAAAAACTCAAGTAAAGTGAAGTCGGAGCAGTGGAAGAGCTGAAGGCTAAAAAGATGTGTGAGCATGTTTTATCCTCATGGTCACATCCTGCACGAGGAGAAAACAATTAAATGATTTGATGGTAACCACCACTTCATATTTGTTGCTCCTAAAATGGGATGGACTTGTGCTTGAAGAAAATAAAAGGTTTCAAAATAGAACTTTGGCATCTGATAAGACGTGATGGGCGTTTGCTGCTTCATGTGTAACAAATTAATGCAATTTATAGTCACACAGTTTGCTTGAATGAGCATTTGATAAGAAAGTATACAGTTCTCCTGAATTAAGACGCAACTAATGAAATACACAATTATTAAAATACAGAAATTGTACTGTCAATGCAGTAACTTTAAGTAGTTGATTAATGTAATAATTATAATAATGTTGTATGTTTACTACTTTGCCATTGTGTTTCTATTTTGCTGTGGTTTACAAAGTTCTTTATTCTATTATCACTGATGTCCTATAATATGTATTGTAAGTAATATTTCAGTCAGTAATATTTCAGTCCTCAATACTCTGCAGGTGTTTGTGCAGATATTTGTGCAGGGCAACAAGAAAATGAGCCTGAAACAATGAAATCCAAAGGCACAAAGTAAAAATTTGAAAAATAAAGGAGCACATCCTTAAGGAAAATTACACTAGACATTAAAATATGAATTCCCTCAAACTAATTTGCATATATGAATCCACTGACAGACAGCTGACACTGAGCCTTAGGGAGTATAGTTGTCTGCTATATCATATTTCAGAATATATACAAATATTAACTGTTGTGTAAGTCTGCATCCTACTGACCTTCAAACATTATTAATACCACGGTTCTTCATGAATAAAAATAATCATAAATCAATACAAACATGAAACATTTTGTTTTCTCTACAAAGTGAGCGAGCAAGTGTCTCACCAGGTCTCCCATGTAGTTCATGCCCAGCTCGTAGGTGTGCAGCCCCATCGAGGCCTCCAGGTTGTGCATGGTAATCAGCATCAAGTTCTTCTCCCACAATTCCCTGCGGCGCACATCCTCCATCTCAACACAAAAAGGTACAGAAAGTCAAATGCTGCATAAGGAAATGCTACATTTTACATATGGATGTTGCAACTGGTTTTATTTAGTCATTTTAAAAAGAAAACTACTAAGAAGTACTTATTTTTCATCACATACCTCACTCTGATAAATCTTCCTATGTGTCTTCTTCCACAGGTTCCAGTGGATATCCAGCCTGCCGTCAATCTTGGCTGTTGCTGCCACACACAGACAGACGAGCAGCAGGCTCCCCAGCATCAGGCCTGTAAACACAAACAGACGTGACACGTCAGAAGACAGGATGTTGTCTAATCGTTGTTTAGACGACTGCCATTCAGAAGCCTCTGTGGTTACTGAATGAGACTAAGGTTTTATTTCTTGTAATAAAAAATAGTCTTAGCTTATTAAATGTTGACAACAAAAAATAATAAAACACAAAGCAAGGAGGAAATATTATATTGTAAATGCCATATCAACCATATTGTTTGTTGTTGTTTTTGATATACTAATCAAATTTACAAACGTGTTTTTAAGGGATAAGCTATAGCCTTCATAGTTAGCTTTGTGGCTAACTGTGACACAATTGCAATGATGCTTTTCTATGTATGTTTTGTGTGCTACGTTGAACATAGAATCATTTTGTACAGTGATTGTTAAAAACCAGCTAGCTCACAGACGTGTAGGCTCGGGGTTATTTCCTTGCTTTGCAATGTTATACTGTAGCACTGTAGTGTTACTTTTATTATTGTAATAGTGTGTTTTAGCTGAACTTCAAAGTTCAGACACAATTGAACTTTAAAGTTCAGCTAGGCTAATTTTTTACTTTCCTTATGAAAGTAGGTTTTAAACATCAAAGGTCAGCTAAGCTAACTAGCTAACCCAGATAACTGTATATTATCTAATAAAACCTTGGCTCCACTGAGGTTAAAGTCAACAACTATAATAAATTTGTGTTCAGAGAAGCTCTGCCACATATAAAACTAACTTTTACATAACATTCCTAATAATAATATTAACACAAATGTTCATTAACCCATGACATTTCTGTGATAGCAAACTTTTCTCAGTCTGGAAAATGGATAGAATTTACATGTAAATATTCATAACAATAGTAACAGCAAACTGTAAATGTAGCTGTAAAGCAGTTTACTGCACAAAGAACAAAACCAAACTTGTTTTTGTACTTGAAGAGGAAGTGGCTTACATAACATGGTGCCTCTGCCCATTACTTGGCTGAGAAATCAGCAGCGACAAATCAACACAGAATCATGACTGCACTTTTTTATGTTCCCTACCTTCCTATAGACAAATACACATGTATCTTTTGTATTGGGGGGTGGAGATACCAGTAGTGCAAGACAATAGAAATAAGTATAAAATTAAATTGAACATTCAAAACTATGTTCTGTGCTCTGTAATGAAGGGTATTTGTTAAAGTTAAAATGTCCAAAACTTCACTTCAACACCAAGGAAGTTGACACGAATTGTTGTGGAAGAAGTGGGCCAAGAATCACATGTGGTAACTTGTGAAATTACGACATTTGCAATATGGTCACATCAGAAATTCCAGCATAGCAGAAACTCCTGATATGATTTAAGGTAAAAAAAAATGAAACATTAACAGTAAAAAAGACAAAAAAAATCACACTGGGTAAGCCTAATGCATTACAGTACGATACATAAATGGAGAAAATGTAATATACTCACTGGTAACAATATCTGCCCTGGTAACTAATTCTCCATTACACTTCTATGTGGTTTAAGTTGCACAAAGATCATGGTTCTGATAAGCTTATGGTTAGTACCTGGTTAAAAACAGCGGTTATTTTTGAGGCTGTGGTCGCTGCAGTTGTTAAGCTGCTGATCATTCACATTTATACAGTCAAACAATTAAAGAAGTGTTTGATTATTGTGCGATGACTGGCAGCAGCGTAAAGTCTCACTTCCACAAATACTGCACTGACCTGTTAATGTAAGTTTCCCGGTGTCACAAGACCAGAAGTGAAACTAATGAGCAGGCAAGAAATTTCACCGAATGCATCATATATTGTTTAATCACACGGTTATAAAGGACTAGTTACAACAGTTTTAGAGTCAGCTTTTAAACAAGGAAGTAAAAAGAAATTCACAGCATCTAAGTTCCTTTGATTAAATATCCAGATCTACCAGTTTCACCTGATAACTGATCAACAAATAACTGAAAAAAGTCACGAGACATTTTCTTTTTGGGTTCAACCCAAATAGGAAACTGACCTTTTAGTCGACAGTGACTCCACTTGACTGCCTCACCAGAAACAATCACCACTACCACACCTACACTATTTTATATCCTGAAGATTTCTGGCTTTTAAGCTGAGTGTATCCAAAAAACAAATGAGCTTAATGTCACTGTTTCAATGTCATTACTAATTTTAGACACTGCAGTTGAAAAGGCCTCATAGTTTTTGTTTTAAAGTGCACAATTATGACAGCACCTTAGTTTCCCCTGGAGGGTTGACACTGACTCCAATGTGCGTAAATGTTTTCACTGTTAACACAAAACGTGTGAACGTGTTGTAACAATGTTACAGTGAGTTTCCGTCGCCTGAAGACTTCACCTGAATCTTCTACACTAAATGTTACAAAACAAAAACGAAAGTAAAAGCTGATCAAATGTTTTTTTTTTTAATCCACGGATTCCTTTTCTTATTAACAGCGAGAGGAATTTAAATAAATGTAAAGTGATAACTTGCCTTGAACTGTCGGTGCCATTGCTGTTCCTCGGTCGGTCCTCAGTGCTACTGCGTCTTCCTGCGTCGATATTTATAAAGAAAGTGTCACATGACATCTCGCAGTTCTTCCTCTTTAGAAACAGAAAGTAGCATCACGCTGATGTGTGGAAGCACCTGAGCGGCAGAGGACAAACTGTGCGTGAGGAAATAGATGTAGTTTATTGATGATTAAGAAAAACTGCGATTCAAAACTGCACAACTCGATATAATAACCTGTTTTCTGATTGAAATGGACATATTGTTAAGTAAATTATGCGATTGAAACTCTTATAATTTTCACTTACTATCTCATACGTTTGATTATTTATCTCTTAATGTTGACTTTTTGTCTTATTATTCGACTTAGTCAATCAAAATTTGACCTAATATCTCATCATTTGGACTTTTTATCTCATATTTTAGACTTTATCCTAGTTGTTCGACTAGGGAGTCAAAATTCTGACACTATTTCATACCTTTGACTTTCAATCTGTTAATATTGACTTAATAAGTCTAAATTGTGATATACTATCTCATAATTTGGATTTATTATCTTATAATTTTGACTCAGCAAGTTCCTTAGTAAACTCAGATTCTGTCATTTCACATGCAGGAGTATCATTTTCTTATAATGGTCGTACAACATAAAAAGGTGACTGTTAAGGTCGTAAGTTAAGGTTATTGTTGGGCCTGACTCAGTGACCTCACTGTGTCTTAAAGCAACTTCTCTAAAATGCTAGAATCATACAAAATGTCAGATTTTAAAGACACTGTGTTACTCAGTATTACACCTGCATGATTATATTTATATCATATACTTTGCACTACACAACACTATATATGTAAATTACCTACTGTATGTGTAACTGGGTCACATTATTTTTTGTTATAATTACACAAAGTCTTTTTTTTAACCCTGAAATATTTTCTCACCTGACTGTTAGGACCTCCAAGCTACTGTAAAGAAGCCCCTCCTCATTCATTTCTTCTTCTTTGGTGTGTGCCCTTTAACTCTCCCCTTTTGTACATCTCCCCTGTGGGAACTTTCATCTGGTCTATTTATATTTGTGTGCATAGGAGCTGGATCGGGCAAAGTATTTACTTGGAGGTGTTTTGTGTTTTTACCTCCGAATGTCAGGAATAAACTGAGTTAAACGGCAAATGTGAACCCAGTGTCGCCATCTTCACTACAACACAATGCAGAAACCCACCAGTGACATGTGTTTATACATCTGTTATTCTTGTTCTTTTGTCTGTTGTGTATCTCTCTTCACTTCCACTCACCCTAACCAGTGGAGGCAGATGGCCTCCCACCATGAGCCTGGTTCTGATGGAGGTTTCTTCTGTTAAAGGTGAATGTTTTTTTCTCTACACTGTCTCCTACTGCTGCTCAAGTGGAATTTGTTGGGTTTTCTAATTAATTCTTTTTATAGCTAAGATCCTAAACATGACATTGCAAAGTGCCTTGAGATGATTTTAGTTGTGATTTGACGCTCTATAAATTTTCAAACTGCATAAAACGTGTTTTTATTTTTTGAAATTCTCTTGTTATAGTTTGTCAACTAATTAACAGTTGTAGCTTTTTATGACCTGACATCACGCAGTATTTATGCTAAAATCTAAATAATGAATGTGGAGAAATCAAGAGGACAAAATGAAAGTTAAAACAGATGAACATATTCTAATGTTCTAATGTTATTAGCTATTAAAATGTATAGAGAAAAGTATTAAAAGTATACTCCGTGGGCAATAGTTAGTTAAAGCAGTTGTTCTAATTAGGAACACATGAGACTAGAGATTTCCACAGATTATAGCCTGTTGTTGTTGTTTTGAATGTTGAATCAAAGTCCAGTATCAGTAGACCAAAATATATTATTTACCTGTGTTATTTATCCTGCATGTAAATGAAACCTAATTTTTGAGGTGGACCACTGTTACATGTTACAGGGTCTTACATTTTGGGATTTATATGAACTTTACTATCTGCATATGTAAAAGATGCGATGTAGACGAGACAAAACGTATATTAGCATGAAACTTATGAGGAATTTTTAGCATGTGGACATATGACCAGAATGATAAACAGTTATGTTTTCTTAACATGCTAGACATGCTAGAAAAACAGCCGTTGCAGAGATATGCACAGAAACTAAAAGTGATCAAACAACATAAACAGTGAAGGTAAAGCTGGAGTTGCTACAGTTCTGGTGCTGTTTGCTGAAGTTTAGAGCCGTTTCCTTGGTTTAGTATTAAAAGAGTCACAATGATGCATTTGACTTCAAAATGAATCATTTATTGAACTTTATAGAAAACATCAATTTACAGTTGAATAATTAGAAAAGTGCTGGACAGAACAATAACAACTAAAGTCGACACAATGAAGAGAAAGACAGGTTAAGATTTGAAAGGATTTCTGCATTAACAGGAACAGAGGAGCTCTCATTGTCCGTATGTCACATCACACTGAATTTAAACTTTGTTAATCTTCACACAAACTGTAGCTGAGACTAGACTGAAAATGTCACATACAACCAAACACATGGTGTGAAATGTTGGTTGCGACTGGAAGGTTTTTAGATTTAACTTTGGCACAAAACCAGCCTGTGCTTTGGATTCGTGTTACTAACACCATGCCCTGGAGGTAGGCTAAAAAAAATGGGTTTCTTTATGGAGCCAGCCACAGTGGAGGTCTGCTGCTATGGAGATAAAACTGAAAAGACTTCAGGGGTTCAAAGTGCTTCAAATAACTCAAGAAAACCAAACATCCTCATCAGACATTGTTATGATGCTTGAATTCAAGAGTCTGTAACATTTCGAGTAAGTCCAGTTCAAAACATTTGTCATATGATAATTCAAATATGTGTCTGCTTTTTAAAAATCTGCACAAAGTCATCTGTTGCAGTGGTTGCTGAAGGTTTGGAATAAACTCTGCGTATGTTTCCGAATGTTTTGTATGTAGTAGTCAGAGTAAAGCTTCTCGGTCTTCCCTTTTTTCTCCCCTGAGCTCCACACTCATCTCCTCACATAATGGGGTAGCTGGCCAGGCTGGCGATGCCGCAGAGGTTGCCACGGTTGCGTGCCATCAGGATGTAGCCCTTGTTACCCCAGCTCTCGCCCCAGCTGTCAAGGAGAGACAAATATCAGTGACACAGATGAAAACAAAGAGACACGAGAGGTTTTGAGCATCGCCGGAAGTCAATGTCATTCCAAGTTTGTCACCAACAAAGCCGACAGATGGCATCACATCAACAACAACAACGAAGAACCTGTGATTTCATCACAGTGAACCTATGAGCCACCTGATGACATTCAGACAGCTGATGTGTCCCACCTGTTCTTGACAATCCAGTACTTCTTTCCCTTGGCGTTCACTCCATAACCCACTGCCAACACAGCATGATTGATATCCTCTTTGTTACAGTTGGGGTCGTAGTAAATACCTGGGCACATGACAGACAGGAAGTGAACGTGGAGGAGAAAATGTGACTGTAGGGCACTTCACATGGTGTGTATATTATACATAAAAATTCAATTAGCTAAATTGTGGGATATGTTTGAGATAATGTAAATGATTTTTCCTAAAAACAAGCAAAAATCCAACATTCAGGGCAGGTAAGAAAGAAAGAAACGTTTGGGTGGAAAAAACTAAAAAGTGATCATAATTTTCCTTGGCATTAGTGATACTCAATATAGCTGGTGAAGTCTTAGAACCAGGGAAAAGTCCTTGTACTGTGGATGAAATCCCACACGGCAACACATGCACACATGCATCATCTTCATCATCCTGGACAGACGACGTTAAGAAGCTCGCTACAGAAGAGCGTGTGTGTGTTAGTGAGCAGGTACCTCACTAACCTTTCTGGTAGAACTGGAATGAACTCTGCATGGCATCGATGGCCACAGACACTGGACCCACTTTAAACAGTGCGACAGCCAGTGCATGCTCATTGCCCACTGGGATTTCTTTGTAGCCTTTGCACTGGGCTGCCATGCCTGATGAATTGTAGCGGCAAGGCTCGTCCTGCAGAAGAGAGAAAGGAGGGAAAGGTGCTTAAAGTATTTGTAAAATCTATCAAAGAGAAATACAACAACAGCAAAAAGGAAATTCTACACATTGTTCCACCCAAATATGTCAGTACAGGAAGGTGGAACTGCAATTATTACATCCAGACAACAAGTTTCTGATATTTTACAGACCAGTGTCAAATCCAAAAGTCATAAGTGTCTCGTCAATATATTCCCAATGTTGAAAAATGGTGAGACTACAGTGTTGGGTCACTAACTAGCACTTCTACTTCCTTCTCCTACCAGTAAAGAAGTAAAAAGGAAACTAATTTTTGCAGTGTCAGACAATTTTAAAAGTACCACATCATTTCTGGTGATTCACAACCACTCTGCTAAATATATGCTGATACTTTCCAGTATCAGCATATATTTATGATTAATAGATGTGATTTCTTTCTTTTTTTCCCTCTGTGCTTGCAAACATGTGACCGAAGACGAAGCTGACACTCTGACAGCCAAGTAAAGAAATCATCAGACTGGTTTCAGTCTGTGTCTGTGGTAAACAAATGATTTTGGAGACTTGCTGTCACTTTGAAAGTCTTGAGTTAGATGAGACGACACCACTGTATCAGTACAGTGAGCAACAGTTTAGCTTAGCTTAGAATAAATACTGGCGAACGGGGTGCAGGCAAATTTCAGTCTTCTTACTGTAGGATGTACAACATGAAAGTGGTGGAGGATTGTTTACGGCAGGGAGAGCAGCTTATCTGCTAGTTTTTCGAGGTTTAACTGGTTAATCAGTTTAACCTTAGAGGTTAATTAGTTGAGTGTTTGAATTACATTTACCTTATACCTACCATATAGATTTTGGGGTTAAAAACAGCTAAGGGGTTAAAAACACTGTTTTCTCATAAAAGCCACAAGTCAATAGGACAAATGATGATATTACAAACATGCAGGTACATCCCCAAAACCCTATTTTTTTATTTTAGTCTGTAAGGGAACAGGTGACAGGGGCATCGAGCTCTGTTCTAGTTGTGGTTTGTAGCCATAGAACAGGATGTTTCATTCACAACAATAATGGGAACAAGCACAAACACATGACAGGAAAGAAAACTGTGGTGAGCCTCAGTGAGCGCTTCACCACAGTCACAGGACACATGTTGGATTAGAACAACTGAAAGTTTGCTTGGGCAAGAATAAGAACCACAGGGGAATATTAAAACTGTTTGTTCCTCAGTCAGTTAGTGTTGTGGCTTTCTTACCTCTCCGACGTATGGGTAGGCCGCCTCAGAGTCGATTCCTCCATTTACACGCACATACTCAAAAGCAGTGGTCATGTATCCTCCTCCACAGCCGTCATTTCCCGTGACGCAGTCCACCAGATTCTGAGGACTAAGGTCCACCAGCTGACCTGTCTTCTTGGCCAACTGGCCCTCAAGGGCCCCGGCTGAGCTGAAGGCCCAGCAGGAACCACAGGAACCCTGTTGGGAGTGAATTACAGAAGAAAGAAATGATGATTTAATTTAGCTGCATTTGGTTTTATGATATAGAAAAGAAAGTGGGTGAGAAATGATAACATACAGAAATCAGCAGTTGAGTTGGTGTCTTCTCTTGCTTTTCCACTGGGTGTCAGGCTATGACAACTTTGGTTCAAAGTAAAGTATTTAAAACCAGCTTCTATGCATAATGTTACCTCCATAAGAAATATCTTTCACAATTTGGTGTGGTAGAAGTTGACTTGTCTGCACAGAGCTCTGACCTCAAGCCCCATCCGTCGCCTTTGGGACAAACTGGATCACCAACTAGAAGCCAGACCTTTTGAATCCTGAGTAATTTTTCATACTATTGTGGAAAATCTTCCCAGAGGAAAGGAGATGGTGTGCTGCTATGTGTTCAGCAATCACATCTATGTATGTATCATCCATCAAGCATGTTTGCTGTAAAGACCAGGAAGCTCGGCCTGTGCTGGAGAACGGAGCTACTGTGTTAATGCTCTATCGATGCTGAAGCAATAAAACATCATTGTAGTCACTGTTTGAGAGTCAAAGCCCAGTGTTGAGTTAAAACGCATCTGTTGCTGCTCCTCCTTAAGGAAAACGTGCTGATCTCAGAAGCTCCAATTCAAATCTTTGTAAATTTGTTGATGAGGTTTAGAGTTCTGGTGTCACTCAGTATAAAGGAAACAAGACACAGCTCAAACTACATAAAGGAGCTGTTAGTATGCAGAGAGCTCAGTCAGGATGAATATTTCATCACTGAGAAGCAGAGCTATAAATCCTGTTTACTGCAGTTTGATTCTCCAACACCAGAGGGAGATGTCTTCCACTCCCACAGTCAACACTCCCATAACTATACTGACGGCTTAATGCTTGTTGCTTTTGTTTTCTCCATTTACACTAAAACACTGAAGCAAAGTATTAAAATATATAAACTATGATAATAGAGCGAAAAAGCCTGCAACTAATCTTTTTTTCAAAAGTTTCATGAATTCTATGTAAAAATTATTATTTTACCTTGATTCAATAAATTATGGAGCTACTGTATGGAACTACTGCTACCAAGTTATTTTTACTATTATTGTTAAGGCACAAAATAACAAAACAAAATGTTAAAAACATAATTCAGGGCAAATAAAAAGCTTAATATAAGAAATGTTCATAAATGTTTAGTTCTAAAACAAATTAAAATAATTTTTATTCATTTATTTCTTTTGTGTGATCATACAGTTATTAAATAACTTAATTAATACCAACTGAAAATAAGTCACATTAAAACTGCTAACGCCGCAGCTCTGAGGATCTTTAGACAACATACCAGCATAACGTGTTTCTGCTGATAATCTGCCTGTGAGCAAAGCACGCAGACGTACGCCACATTTCGATCGATGTACTTCCTCTTTAGCTTGTTTACATTAATAAGGTCCAACTGTCTAATCCAGTCATAATGACTAATTTCATTTAGTAATCAGATTTATTGCTTTGTTTCAGCGACAGCAGGCTGCTTCCTGTGGCAGGTTATGTGATCATCCTCTAACTGGCATTTTTTTCCCACATCCACTTCCATTTCAGATCAGATACAGGGACGCAACAGGGAAAAGTGGTGAATATTTTCAGATATTATTTCTGAAAGCATCTATTTTTTATGCAGCAACAGAACATTCACCACATCCTTGAGTCTTTTATTCAGCTCTTGTTTGAGGCTACATGCTGCTGCCCTCTGGAGAAGGCCACTGCTCCGCATAACACATATTAGAGAATGTTTTTATCCAAACAAATGAACAGATTTTTACTTCTGGGTGAAAACCTTGAACCTCCAGAATGATGGTGGATAATGTTTTTTTGTGCATAATTATTTTCATATTTTCCACAGTTAACTTGCTTATCTACGTACTTCATGTTCAGAAAATGCTTCACTAAAAGACATCACTTCTTGTGTATTTGAAGAGGTATGGTTGTCTGTTTTTATGTAATGTGTTATTGTTTTAATCACTTCCTTTATGTGATCCCAGCTGATGTCAGTGAATTTGATTCTGCCTGCAGCAGAGCCATGGTCCCCCTCAGAAGTTTCTTTCTTAATATTTTGTGCAAGTAAACACCATCACACCAAAACCCAGCAGGAACCACTATATATGAGTAAATTGCTATCTTGCAAGCAGTTAACAAGAAAGCTACAGAAAATTAAAACAGCTGCAAATAAACAACTCCCTACATGAAACACTTTGAGCGTAATCTCAGTTCATCACGATGAATTTTTCTGTTTTGTGAATTCTTATCATCTGATTACGTTTACTTCATTGTTCTATTTCTTGGAAATGGATGCCAATGCCAATGTTGTTGGTGCCAACACGCCGTGTGCCAACAATGTAGTCAACTAACAGGTTCCTTAACTTCCTTGTCCATGAGGGAGCTACGTGCCCGGACACATCTGCTTCAATCTGATAAACCGAAATTAACTTGCTGGCAAAGTTATTATTTTATAATCTTGTCTCCTAGAAATTATGTTCCTCTACAACCACTTTGCAGTAGCATTATCATTAATCGAAGTTTTGGCCAAAGTACATCCAACAGCTCCATTTTTGGAGGTAAATATGTTTAGCAAATCTAAATCTAAAAGTTGCCACACATTATGCAGTATAAAAATAAAAAGATCTTTGTTGTCTGACCTGGTTCTTCACTGACGTCACCATGCCCTTCTTGCGGTAGTCAACAGATTTGGGAAGCTTGGACACTTTGTCATCCAGATCCATGGTTAAGCCTTGCTCACGGTTCAGTGGGATTTGCAGGCCGGTCATCCTCTCGACTACTTCTTCTGATGTCTACGTAAACAGAGACACAGTTATTAGTTGAGAAATATGGAAAGTAAAAGAGGAATTAAAGTCATATATTTACTGTTTGTTGGCTGTCACAATGAAACCTCTGATTATATGATATTAAGCAATATTTAGCAATTATCTACAAAACAACATATCATTTATCAGATTTCCCCGGTGCTTCCATTACATCTCAGCCTGCACAAGCAGAGACATCATTACTGGAAGAAATACACACCATCTGTTGATTTCTCTCATTTTACTGAAGTGCTGCAGTCGAAACAAAAATGGAAACACATCCTTCATTTTCTGTGCCTGGCCACCTGTTCCTACATGAACATGAAATTGGCTGTTTATCCAGAATTTGGATGTGTATACATGATCCTGTCACTAATAAATGAGCCCAAGCCCTGTGGTGGCTGTCTCTCGCTTTTGCTTTATACTCATAAACAACCATTAGTCATGAGTTTAAGGACACCAAACCTATCCTGTTTCACCTCAGTGAGCTGCAGTGAATAAAAACTGCTGAGGAAAAAGGGAATATTTAGCTCTTAGGAGCTAATATGTGATAAGAGCAGCTTCTGAGGCATCTTAATGACACTTAGTGACAGCTGGGAATTGGTTTGGCTTAATCAAACTGAGACATATGTCTGAATGTTGTCATTACAACACTTTTGGACCAGAAACTATCCTCTGCATCAAGTGAAAGATGTCAACATCAAACATTAACCAAACATGATGTCTTTCTTACACAAAATGAGAGAAATCAACAAAGCAGCAAAGCAAAGAGGCAACGCTATGCTGTCTTTCTGTCAGGGCTTCGCGTAGGACTCATACAGGACTACCTGAGACTCACCATGTCTCCCAGGTGGTTCATCCCCAGCTCATAGGAGTGCATGCCCAGAGCTGCCTCCTGGTTGTGGGCTTCAATCATTAGCATGTTCTTCTCCCAGATGGCCCTGCGGATCCCTTCTTCATTCTGAGACAAACAAAATAGCATGTGTTCCACGTGTGTTAAATCAAAAGCTGGAAATTAGGCTATTTAGGTTTTTTAATGCAGAAAAATGAAATGCAAAACCATGCAATTACACTGTTCAGGCTCCTGACAGTGGAGTTTATGCCTTGCTTCTATTAATTGGTGAAAGCCATCTCAGTGTAATTGCTCAGTCATTGGCATTCAGTGTCTTTCAAAGTCAGACAGTACAAAGCTTTATTTGTTGTCAGCATCTATTATCTCATATTCACCTTAGAAATGTGAACAGTGCTGAACTCAGTAACTCTGTAGGGTCACAAGACGCTTCTTTTCACCTGGGCTTCATAAGGAGGTCATAACCTAATGCACATGTTCTTCTGTCACCCATATTTCAATTTTAAGTTTTACTTCCGCCCTTGTTTCCCTCCTGTGCGAACACCTGACAGCTGATAGAAATTAATCTGGTCAAATAGGCCAAATTTACATTTTAATTAGCAAAGAAAGAAAGAAAGCCTGTCTGTGTTCCAGCCCATTTTCATTAATTAGGACATTTAAACCAGTGCACATTAATCTTCCCCAATTCAACTTGTATAGTTATAGCACAACTGCCCCTGCCACTGTAGTTTGTGCAAAAATATGACTTTGTTCTTATTTTTTTATAATATTTATGACTCATCATCACTATATGTGTCTTTTGTGGTGAGAGAGAATCACTTTCATTTCTATGCTAAATGTTGACGTCAATGCATGTTGCTGACATAAATCAGACGCTTGGTTGGTCACCTGAAAAACATCCCTGCTCTACTTAGTATTCCTGCTCTTAACACTGGGCATAATTACAATCTTTGTTTCTATCTCGATGTTCATTACAGTAATGGAAAATGCAAATGCTTCAATGCAACTTGGAAGAACATTTGGAGGAATACTGATTATACATAACAGAGGGAGGGAGAACTGGTCTATGTTTGTCTGGTGAATGCATGTTCACATCGATACAAACACATAACACACGCTCACATACCCTACACACAGAACTGCAGATACAATGCACCCAGCTGTGGATCAGTGACCTCTAGCCCGAGGTTAAAAGTGAACACATAACAGGTGCTCACAAAAGGAACCGGCATCATCTCTAAGCTAGCTAAAACAATAAAAAGGATGATAGTGACACAGAATATATTGATAGAATCTCAAATAAAAGAGGCAAAGTCAGTTTGGAAAAAGTGAGACTACAGTCTTTTGAAAGATAACTTTCCTGAATTACTGGCTACTGACAAAGATGCAGTCGGTGTAAATTCTCATTGTGTGTGTCCTGCTTTACTTTTGCTTCCCTGTTCTATTACTCCATCTGTCTTGTGTTCACTTCGGGCCAAAATACAGAAGTAGAGCAACCAGTGCCAGTCTCACATTTCTCATTTTTCAGTTAATATTGTTCCCCTTGCGGTACAGAACATCACATTATGCCTAGATTTTCAGCTACTGATGTCACATAACTCTCTAACCTCTAGTGCGTAAGTAGCTGCCGTGTGTTGTGGACACACATTCAGAACAAAGATCCAGTTTTGGCAGAGTATTTTCCTCTTGTCAACAAAAATGAATCATCAGGTGGTTCTCAGAAACTAAGGCATCATTACCAGAAAACAATTTGTTATCATAAATGTCTGAAAGGTAAACATGACATCTGGCAAGAGCGAGTATATTCCAAATGATGTCTGATGTTCTTCTTTCACACAAAAGAAGGACAACAAACACAGGAACCAGGCTGAATTTTTGTATATTACAGAAGTAGAATAAAGTTTGAGTAACATCTGGCTCCTCTGTAATGAGATTGCTCACTGCTCATTTATAGTTGTCTCAGCCAGAACACGTTTTGATCAGAAAATATGCCCTACATCAAGGAAAACCATGCATGCTGCTGCAGGTTAGTATTGTATTCTGCAACTCGACCCTGAGTCCTACAAATTACATAATCATCCATTATTTTAATCACTTTTCCTGTTAAGGGTCACTGGAGTGCCGGACAGGTCACCAGTGTGACATATGGAGACAGACAACCATACATACTCACACTGTCTGTAGGCAATATTGCGTTACCAATTAACCTAACTGCATGTCTTTGGACTGTGAGATCAGGTCACACAGGCATTGAGAGGACATACAAACTACACACAGAAATGCACTGAAAGATACTTGTCGCGGGTTTAGTGTTACTACTGAAACTTAAAAAAAACTTCTATCATTAGGCACTAAATGTTCATCTCTATCATCTGATGTATAGAAGGACCTAGAGTAGGACATCCATTTTCATCACTTTTTACCTCTACAATATATCAAAACATACATTTCAGGCATTCCAGTGGGCAAAATTAAAATCAGTTAATAGCTGATGATGATTAATTCAAGTATGAATTGTCCCTACACATTGACTGGTCTATGTGACATGGTTTATATATTTATGTGGCTTGGGAACTATCTATCAGTACAGACTTGGGACATGGACAGAAACCTATGAGAAACCTACTTATTTCTTCTTGAAAAAAAATAGATCCATGAATGATCTGATCCTGATCAGCAAATATATATAAATAAAAGATAAATGTGTAATAATCTATAGCAATAAAGCACATTTTCTGTCTGTCACTTACAGACTTACAGACAGAAAATGTAAATGCAAGTAAAAAATTGGCACATTTATTTAAAATTTCATAGGTAGCGTCATTTTGTGTTTGCAGAAAGTTTCATTATTTCAAAATATAGAAAATTAAATAGTTTTCAGCTGAAAGCTCTGGAAAGGTCAGGTAAAACTAGTATTATATACTATATATCACCGGTTAAGATACATGTGTATGGACCCACCATTTATATTACTGAATGATTTTCAAATGAACAGAACATTACAGCCAGCCAGGTGGAGATTTAGTGCTGGCATCAAGATATTTGAAACTCATCTGAGGAACATCTGCTCTGTTTAATGTTTTCTCATCAGAGCTGTATCTTTGCAAATAAAAATTCACCAGACCACAGCAGAAACAGACCAGCTGAGAGAGAGAGAGAAAGTAGATGCTGACGTGACTGGCTGTTGCACTGAGTCAGATGTAGACAGACTGTGAGTCAAACAGAAAAATGTCCACATGCAGAGAGACTCGCTGATGCAGAGAGAGAGGTGGAGGGGACACAAAGCTAAATGAATACACGGAGCGTGTCGATGTATTCATGTAATGAAATAGATAAAGTGACTGGCATTTTCTAGATACATAATGAAAAACTGAACTAAAAAAAAAATATATTTTCACTAATTCAACTGAGCTGAGCATTTGTTCTGGAACAACAAAGCCTCTACAGCTGTAATGAAATTTTGACATCCTTTCCCATTAATGTCAGTCTAAAACTCTGTGTCCTCTCTCTCTGTCCTGACTGCTGAGAAAAAGTAGAACTTGGTGCAATAAGGAGAGGAATTCTGAGTGACAGGAAAAGTTAGAATTTCACATCAGAATTTATGAGCTTTTTTTGAACTGTCTTTAAAAGATGGTTTGGTTTATAAAGATGTTCAGATGCAGAGTATCTGATATGAATAAATATCTTAAAAATCATTTTCAAGCATGCAGTTGTGGAGAAATATTTTATCCAGCTTAAGAAGTCATACAGTATAAGACATCCTCAATGTCACCTGTCGTAATAAGAAAGAAGAAGTGGAAATGTTCTAGTATCAGATATAAATGTGGTCATTTTTACCCAGTGGCTCGTTCTGGGATAGTGTAGCTCAAAAAAGACTTTCAGTATTAAATAAGACCCACAAGGGATCAGGCTGCAATTTCCCAGAATGAGTTGTGCAAAAATGTTTTTATTATTTAAATTAAAGCTCAATGCAGTATATTTTTATATGATGTCTTTACTAAAAGTTTGAGTTTGTTCTCTGGTGCACAAAACCACACACACACACACAAATCACCCTTCCACTCATGGCAGATTCTAGCACATGTTGTCAAATGGCAAATAATGGAGGTTAGTGTTATGTGGACATTTCTTTCAACCTCTTATGTGCAATACTATTCTGCATTTGCCTTTCGTTCCTTTTCTATCTTCATGTATACATTCCTCTATTTTGCATTTTTCTATTTTGCATTGTCGAGCACTTTGAAATTTCATAACTTAAACCTTTAAAATGTAGCACAGAACATAAAACAAACACTGACCAGGCCATTGTACTCTTTACTGTGTGTGATCTTCCACTGCTCCCACTGTGCATCCAGAGTGGTTTCATCCAAGTGGGCCAGAGCTGAGGCCGCCAGCAGCAACACGCAGACATGTGACAACATCCTGCAGGAACAACAACACAAAAGCTTATGTCAAACTGAACCATGGATACTTTATCCTACATCCATGAATTATTTTCCTAGGAATCTAGGGTTAGTTTTAAATAATCTTTCAAACTTATCTCAGCAAATCTTACTGTAACACTATTTTAAGTCTCATTATTTGGCTTTTAGAAGCAGCACTACATAAACATTTTCATTCAGCAGCCTTAAGAACATTTTAGGTTTTCTATCACTATCTATCATTCTGTCATTTTTGCAAGATTATGCTGCTGTAGTTTCAATTTCTACGGAAAACAGGAGATTTTGGAGGGAAAAGCTGGAGTGGACCAGCCGTGGCAGAAAAACATGTGACTGTTTCCACTCTGCCGGGAACAAAAAATGCTGAACTTGAATTCTTTTGCCACATATGCAATCAGAGTTAAGGATAATGAATACTGTCAGTCCACAGCTTCATGCCAAACAATAAAAGTGCCAACATGAAGAGTCAAAGTCTGCAGAACTAAATAGGTTAACTTTTAAGTTAAAAAATCTCTCTTGCTCTCACATCAGCGACTCTTTCTTTATGCATTTGTAAGTCGGAACTTCACTTTTTCTACCAGCGTTGCTTTGCTCTACTTTCCTGCCATCTGTTATTCATCATCTTTTCTCTGCTACATCCAATCTGCATTTGTTCCCATTATTTCCCGTCAAGGCCACAGACATCCGTTTAACTAAAGTAAAAACAACAATTTTCTTTAGCTTTGGGGCTGCACACAATGAACTGCTTCCTATATTTATTGCATGTGCATGGCTTCACCCTTGGGTAACTCAGTGGAAATCCAGTGTTTTAAATAGAAGAGCCTCATGATCTTTATGCAAATATTTTAGAGTTTCTCAACACAATATGTACACCGAGCCATGTCGCTGTATGAGTCATGATAATTCTCCTGATAGTGGGTCTTAGAAATACATTTTACTCAAAGCATCAATGTTTATGTCTCAGAAATTTTCCAGCAACTCTGCAAAGCTCAAAACAGTTAAGGCTGCAGCTCTGCAGTCCTCACATTCAAAAATCATTCTAGTAAATTGCAACTGGGTCAAAAATGATTCTCTAATCCTAATCCTATCACGGCTAATTATGTTCTGAGACTCTTAAATAGAAAAAGGAAGAAATCTTGATAGTCAAAAGTCTTTACTGGACTTGGTTTTCCTTCAGTACAGAACATTAGTGGCAGCCTTAAAGTAACACAGCCCTCCCAAGAGAAGCAACTCACAAAACTGAAAGTAAAAGTCTTCACGAGGAAATCAGTAAATAGCGATCTTTACCTTACGTCCAGTAGTTAGAGTTTAGTGAAGCCCTCTGAGTCTGACACCTTGTTCCTCTGCTGTCGAAGTAGGTCAGTGTGTGTGTGTTTATATTGGTTGGATTTTGAGGAAGTACAATGGGAGCTCCAAGTCTGGGGAGGAGTTTTTTTTTCCATTCGGGGAAGTCACATCTGGTTTCTCTCAAATAGCAAAGATCCCTAAACCAGATGATGTCAAGTGTGGGATTACATGTCTGAAAACTTCACAGGGGCAGACAATGAGCTCTGTAGACTGGTTCACTGCTTAAAAAATGTAGAATGCTTTTTAATTATTCATGAAAATGAGTCTGACCTTTATTCTAACATTAAACATCACAAGTATTATTTACCAGACCACTGTAAAACATGACTGTGTGCTTTGTTCTTAGCTGTAATGCACAGGAGCCAAGAAAGATTCAAACTTAAAAGTATACTGTAGCACAAATTAGCAAAAAAGAGCCTTCTTGCTTCCGCTTTGCCACATCATTTCCAAGCCTGTGACTCTCTGTAAAAATAAGTTTTATGACTACATAACCACATCCAGTGTTAAAAACAATATGTTAACTAATATCTATTTTAGGTATGTGAGTTTAACATTAAAAAATCTCACCTGACCTGCTTTGACAAGAGTGTGTAAGTGTAGTTTGATCCTGTTTGATTGACAGAGACCAAAATAACCCACCAACAGATTTTCTTAGTTTATTTTTTGAACTAAAAATAAACTAAGAATAATCTTTATTTGTTGAGGAGCTAAAAATGTCCCCTTTTCTGACAAAATAATGAGGAAGAAATTGAATAAATTTTCTGTGAAGGTGACAAAAATGCTCATTAATTGTGATTCTTTAAAAATCCTCGAGTTGTGAAAAGGATGATCCTGCTGGGTTTAAGCTGTTTGTTTCTGTTTGTATAGTTGTGCAAAAGCTTTAGGTTACCATTAGATTGGTTATTTTGGCAATGCTACTATGACCATAATTATTTATATATTATTCTTATTATTGGAATAAAACTAAAATACATAGGAAATATTATAATATTATGAAAAAAATACACAAAGTGATTAGAAAAAAAAAATGCCTATGTAGTCCAAAACTAAATATTTTCAGTGTGACATCTCTGCAGAAGAGATGTCAAAGACAAATATAGTAGTGGAAGTTTCTCCAAGTTCTTCTGACAGACTGAAAGAAGTTCAGCAAGGACATGGCAGCTTCATCTGGATGCACAATTGATCACATATTCCGAAGAAGCTTGATTGGGAATGGTCTTTGTGGAAGTAGAGCAGCCTAATGGTGGTTTTTTGCACAGTATTGTATACTTCTGCAAATCACATCTCGTAGGAGCTTTACAAGGTAAGGTTTAAGAGCATACAGAATTACATGAGAGGCACATACAACTGTAGAGAATTATATAGAAAACCCCTAAAGAAACTTCCAGCAGAACCAGGCTCAGTGTGGGTGGTCATCTGCCATGACCGCTGAGGAGAGTGAATTCAAGAATGATAAAGAAAAGACATCATTATGTTAAATTCAGTATGTGGATAATAAAAAAGAATATAATAATAGTGTAGCCAAACAAGTATGGAGTATATGTAGTTGGTGCCTGATGTAATTAGCAGGAATCTATGTATTTTATTATATATCCTTATGTTTTAAGGATGAATGAAACAGACTGGGCGCAGGTGTTCTTAGCAGGTAGTGCTATAGGAACATGTGATTTCTCAGGCACTACTTCTGTTTTGAACATAATTTAGTTTGTCATGGCCAGGCTGTCAGCATTATCTGTGCACTCTGTGCACACTAGGACTTGCCAGTGCCGTGGCTTTTTATTGTACTTCTGTTGTTTGGCCTAGCTTCCCGCCACACCTACGTGGAATGAATAAGCGTAATAAAACAAAATGTCAGAAAGCAAAGTTGTATTTGAAGCTGAGCCAGAACTGAGCTTCACAGAAATTTCCACAGGAATTTTTGATTTTATGTGTTACTGTAATGAAAAAGGGAAAGGAAACATGTACAAAAAAAACAAAAAACCAAACATTGTAAACCTTCCAGGGCTGTATTAAGAGGGGTATTTCTATTGGTGTTGCACAATACAAAGTATTTTATGAAATACATCTTCTTGCTAAACCACATGGGACAATGTGTTTCTGGATATTCCAACTCAGATAGTTGGAGTGGATATGCAGGGAGACTTTAGTGCATTCCTATTACCTACACTTTAGTAAAAAAATTATTTATTTACATTAAAGGCCAAGCAGGGAACAGTATAGTATACAAACATGACACATGCATATTTACATTAAATGATCTGTAAAGGTAGCACATGAAAGGTCCAGTCAAACATTTTGCTTATTTTAGAAGAAGAACCCAGTTTTAATAGCACACAAACATATCAAACTTGATCACAAGCATTAAGTTGTTCAAATAAAATTCCCACAGCAGGTCAAAAATATCTTTACCATATTTATTCTCTGTGCTGCGTCGTCTGGTTTTTGATGGACGTGTACTTCCTCATGCTCTTAGTCAAAAGCCAAATGTGTCAGGTCTGTGTATATATATATGAACGTATCGTGTGACTCCTACAGCAGTACAGCACATGTAGTCACCCATCTAAATATAAGAGCATCCCGTGTACCTCATATGTCCAGTGATACATGTCTGTGTTGCAGCAGGTTACTCATTCACGTGATGAGGTTTGTACAGAACAATAGCTTCAATGGAGACCCTGTTCTGAAATATGTATGGTATAATCACTGTAAATAATACTGCTATTAAAACACTGTCCATAATATAAGAATAATCAGCTCTTTATTACAATGATCATTATATCTCACTGGCAAAATGGTAAGACTTCAATACCAGAGACCAATTATTATTAATTTATGGGGAAAAGTATTTATATTTCTTGTTTTATGTTTAATTTATGTTTTATGTTGAGACATAAACTTAGTATTGTTTCACGGTCCCAAGGGGATAACACTTCTTTCCTTTAGCATCACTGTCAGGTTGGAATTTCCTCTTTATCTACAGTAAACTGGCTCTCAACAACTCCTGACCAAATTCCTATCGAATGTTGAGGTGAATGTTCTTGTTTAGGATGAAGCTCGATGCACCAACATCAGGCTAAAATTGCCAGTTTTACACACGAAATATGAAGTATATAAAAGGATATAAAAACTGAAGAATATAAAAACAATGCACAACAGGTGCGTTTTGCAATGTAAGATTTACGATTTTACAGAATATAACAATACAACTATATGCAATTATATAGAAAACCCAACAAATCCCACTAGAGCAGCACTAGATGACGATGATGATGTCTTTAACAAAAGAAACCAGCAGAACCAGGCTCAGGGTGGGTTGCACTGCGTGTGTGGGGTTGGGGTGTTCCTTCTGTGTATACATGGAAAAAGAATAGCACTGTTGGTATGTTGTTTGTTAACTTACAGCTTTTTTGAAATGTCCAGAAAACATTGCAGTTTCTCAAAACTCAACACAAACTGTAAAACAGTGAACTACTTTGTCAAAACTCTACAAATCTCAAAAACAAATCTTCTCTTCTCAAAACCGATTCTTTCCAGCAGAACAACGCACACACACTGATGGTCGACTGTATGGTTTTTTTCATCCCAAAATCACATTTATTTAGATATATATGTGTATGGAACACAAAGTTTACCTAGGTTATGTAGTTACATCAGTACATAGCTTCATAAATATACTCTAAGCTCATGCATCCTTCATGTTTATGTGTATCCTCTTTTGAATAATGACACATGATTGAGTTTGCACACAGGTGCAACATGAGTGAGGCTACTTGGTAATCAGGGTGTTGTATTTTGAAGGCCAGTGTTTCTTAGGTGAACACAGTGTGCTAAATGACGTGATTTGTGATTGGAGTTTGCCAAAACAGTGATTCAGAACAGCACCTGAGCGAGACCAATGGATTTGTGCTTAGTGTTAACAGATAGATATAGATGCTTTGACAATTGAGCTTTAAGTTTTCACAATTTTGTGCACAGTTACATATATTTGTGTTTATGCAACAGAGAAAAACTGTAAACACTTTCATATTGCATATCGCGGTGTAATGATAGACCACATTGAGACTGTAGTGGGCATCTTTTTAGCAGTTTAGTCTAATCTATTATACAGCTATAAAAGGCCTCACTGACACAACATGGGATGATGAATGTTTCACACAAATGCAGCTGTCTGTCTTTTTAGATAGCTGCTTCGCTGGTCTTCAAGGTCATAAGCAATCTCTGACAAGGTGCCAAGATCTACACTGTGTTAAGATGTCTAGTGTGTTGAGTGCAGCCCAGATGAGTGGCTTCAGGCCTGGCCTCTCATCACTGACAGCTCTCTATCTGATAGATCGGTGGGTTTTTATTTCACCACACTGCATCTTAAGCTGCTTTAAAACTCTTCCTCCAGGTTCCACTGTGGCCACTTTAGATAATGAGACTCATGGTTGATAGCGTCTCGATTGATCTACCGCCCAGTTCTCGACCCTACTCTCAGCACCAATGAACATACCATCAGGCACAAGGTCATGACCTGTGTGTAAATGTATGTATGTGTAGGGGAAGGGGTTATTGAAAAGGACAATCATTGCAGACAGCAATAGATTTATAATCCAATATTCCTGGTTTGCAAACGATCAATAACTCTATTTTTATTTGGAGTGTTAGAAAGTCTATTAATATCTCTCTATAATCTGATGTTGAGAATGCATTTTTGAGGCGAGCAGCCATTATCATATGTTGTCATTGATTTGTGCTTCTATTTTTTGTTGTGTATCACGGTTTTCTTCCTTCTCTTTGGCCACATCTGTTTCTCATTTCAGCACATACTGTTTTAACTCAACACAAAACTGGAAGCAGCTCAGTTCCCAGCATTCTTTGCTCCTGTCATATGATCAACCTGCTGACTCACCATCACGGGATCTTGGCATGTAGCTATTGCAAAACTGACTTGGCTCAGTAATGGAAAAGAAGCAATCTTACATCACGGTGGCACTGCAGAGAAGAACGGATGACATCCCATTTTCTATATGCATCCCTTATCCATATAACTCCCTCTGGGACATATTACGTAATGCTAAAGCTCTTCACTTTCGAAATCAATTGTGTTTAAGTACCAGAAAACATCAGGCCTCATTCAGATTCTTCTCTCCTGCCAATGTACTTAGGTAGTCTGAGAGGCTTTAAATCCTGCTCTGAACTGTGTGCACTTTTCATTGACCAGTTCAGAGATTAGTGCAGCAGATACCAAAGAGATTTTAAAGGCTTGTTTGGATTCCAGCAGATTAGATTGTGTTGTCTTTTTTTACTCTAAGCTCAGATTGTTTGTCAAGGGAAAATGCAACTGGTTAAAAAGTTGTTCTTCTCTGAGTACCACTCTGAACGTGTGAATATAATATGAATCCACATCAGTGAAGACTAAAGTCTTAAATAAGAGCAGTTAATTTCACAAATATAAATTAATATTGATACCATTCTCATAAATATTAATTATGTGAGCAAGTGCACACATTTACACTTCAGATTTGTACAGATTTAAGTTGTAGACTCTTTTTTTAAATGTAGGACAAAGCCTAGCTCGTAGGTTTCTGTTACATAATCTGTCCCCGAGGATCTGATCTTTATGCTAAGCTAAGCTAACCATCTTTTGGATGAACCCAGAACCCAATAAAGAAAATGAAAAGTTGTTAAAACCTAAAATTATCGTAGGTTTTCCATAACCTAAAAACCAGCATGTTTTTCGTGATGAATTTGATGTAGTCTTGATGTTGTGTTCTCCAGCATTATACTCCACATATTTGCTGGTGATGAGATAAAAATATCATTTTTATTAATTTAATTAAAGTCAAAGTATAGTTTTGGTGGGTGTACTAAACTTAGTTACAGCTGTGTCCTTGTAAGACTGGTATAACAGAAGAGCATAAGACTCCCAGATGCCATCTGGTGGCTGCTGACTCATGTAACGAGGACTGTACAATACAAACGCTACTGTGTAATGTGCACTTTTGTTTAGTTCTCAAATAAAATGAGGAATCAAAGTCAATAAAACAGGTGGGAAGAAAAGTCAAGAGAAGAAACAGCTTCAATGTCACTGTAAAGTCAATAATGTGAGACTTTCATAAAGCTGACGCTGTGGGTAGAATGAGTAGTTCACACTGAATGGGTTCCACTTTTGATGCAATAAACCAGCTTGTGATGACACTTCATACAATGGGCTTTACTCACTGTGACCTTCTTTTTTTTATACTTAATCTTTGTTTATTTCTGCAAGAAATTTTTTTTTAATTTTGTCAGGTCATATCTTGAAAAGTCTACTTTTAATCTTAAACAGCACTCCAGTGATGGTAGGTTTATGATGAGGACACATATGGAGAATGGAGACTCCTTGGAAGATTCACAACTTAGCAGCTCCAATGACACAACAACACCTAAATTCCACTTTGAACAGCACAAAAGAAGGTCATGGGTTCAGACCTTCTGTGCAGTGTACTCAGGTTTCCTGTCTGTCTCTCTTTGGCCCTGCAATAGATTTTCATTTTGTACAGGGCGTACCCCGCCTCTTGGCCACTGACAGATGGGATCGGCTCGGCCCACCATCGCTCTTCCCTGCCCCCGTCCATGTGACCCTAAACAGTATCACCGATTAAGATAATGGAAGGATGAAAAACACTATGTTCTGTTCTCTGACCAGTTCATAGAAAATTCTTGTAGCCATTTAAATAGATTAGATTTTCTGGTAGAAAACAAGGTTTAATAATGTGGTCTTTTGTTGCTGTGAATACAAAGCATTAACAGGCTCTCTCTGAAAAAACACTGGAAAACAGACAGACTAAGATCAGCAAGCAAGGTTCAAGTTGTTCTTCATAATAGAAATATATGTACTTATAAAATCAGGGTTAAGAATGTATTAATAAGAATGTATAATATGGTTGAACTAACCAGGCAGTGCTCAGTAGGTTAATTAGAGGAAGCTGAATTAGCATGGGGGAAGTTCAGGCATCCTTCTGGCCACAAAGTCAGAACGGAACAAAACTAGAACAAAAAACAGATTGCACACAACAACAAAAACAAGGTCACACAACAAACACACACACACACACACACACTCACACACACACACAGAGCGAGAGAGAGACATTGAATCACAGGTACATCCACAGGGATTTGGTTTTTTGACATTTTTGATTAAGGTTAGAAGGTTATGGTGGAGTCTTTCTAATTAACCATCACATCAACCCCATTTCTAGCAGCAGCAGCCAGTGAAGTGGGCAACTAGGTGGAGAGGAAGCATTTACTGTTTGCAGTAATTGGTGGAGACTGAACCAGGAATCTGGAGGCTGAATGTTTTATTCGAATGAATGAATCAAACGAATGAATACTAATGTTCTACATGTCTGCTGCTAGGTAAATAGCCTTGTGTTTGGTAGCTGCCCAACCATGAAACATTATAAGGTCAGTGCTGTCAGACATAGTTACCACCATTACCTAAACTGACTGTTTACTATAATTACCTGTCACCATCTGAGTGTCTATCATTATCCACCGTATTGTGCTATAAAATGTGTGCAGAGCACTTTCTATAAACAAATTTTCACAGATTGGAAAAAAAAGTACAACTTTGCAGTCAACAGTGATCAGGGTTGAAAGTAGATTTGAATTCTTGCCAGAATTAATCCTAAACCTAATAAATAAAAAAATAAAAATAAATAAAGTTGCAAGGAAGCAATACTGACAGGCATCTGAAATTCCCTATGCATCCGACGAAATACAACCCCAGTTCCAACATAGATGGCATGCTGTGTATAACCTGCAGATAACCAGAATGCAGTGCAGGAAATCTCATAAACCCATATGTTATTCACAATAGAACATAGAAAACACATCAAATGTTTAAACTTTAATAATGTACCATTTTAAGGTAAATTTGAATTTGAAGGCAGTGACACATCTCAAAAAAGTTGGAACAGTTCTGGGAGATAAATTGTCCCATTCGTGCCTGACATAGCGCTCTAACTGTTGAAAAGTCCTGGGTCTTCTTTACCTGATTTTGTGTTTCAGGAACATTTTTAATTGGTGAAAGGTCTGGACTGTAGGTAGGCCATTTCAGTATAAAGACGTGCTGTTGTTATGCATGTAGGTAGATGCAGTATGTGGTTTAGAATTATTTTGATGAAATGTGCAAGGCCTTCCCCGAAGGAGATTTCGTCTGGACGGGGGCATATGCTGTTGTAAAACCTGGATATATCTTCCAGCATTAATGGTGCCTTTCCAGATGTACAAGCTGCCCACAATGCACCCTCCATATCATCAAAGATGCAGGCTTTTGAACTGAGTGCTGAAAACAAGTTGGAGTGTCCCTCTCCTCTTTACTCTGGGGCCCATGGTTCCGAAAAAGAATGTGAAATTTCAGCTTGTCTGTTTTCCACTTTGCCACAGACACATTTTCAATGAGCTTTGGGCCAGAAATGGCAGCAGAGTTTCAGTATCATTTTTACATGTGGCTTTGCATTATGGAACTTAATAAAATATGAGTTTATGACATTTGCAAATCATTACATTGTGTTTTTATGTCAATTTTACATAGTATGTCCATAATAGCATTGCCAAAACAATAAATAGAATGGTAGCCTAAGAGTTTTGCACAGTCCTGTAGACCTACTCTAGATCTTCATAACAAGGCAGGTATTGAATTCAAGCTTTCTTTCTAGTTTTACCCGACCTTGAACTTTGCCTGTAGCTGTTTTTTCTTTTCCCTCATCTGATTTATATGCCTTCTGCGACTGCCTGCCTGACCCGAAGTGAAAATTATTTTGACCTTTACCTGCCTGCTCCACAAGTCTGCCTTTTGAGTCCAAACTTTAATGTCAGAAATGTTACAGTCTACTTATTTTTGATGATTTTTTCTGTTCTGGCATGCCATATAAAGTTTAGACTAGATGTTCAAGCCAAGGTTTTAATCATTTATTGCAGCAATATGCTTACATTTTAATTTGGCATCTGCTCCTGTGTTGTTCTGAGCAAAATTATGCAAGTTTAGGCCAGACTGTCCCTGAGGTCACAACCCTGTCTTCAGAGCCTGAGATACACAACATGTATTAAATATGTGCTGATAACATTCAAAATTCATGCATGACTATACTTTAATACCAGAGAAGCTGGAAATGAGGGGAACAATAAATTTCTTAATGTGCAGCAGTGTAGCATCAAGGATGCGGAGCACCACTACACCAGTGTCAAATATTAATTTGCTCGGGCTGCTTCATGATAGACATATGTGACTAAAAGAATGTACTGTATAAACATATGACTAAATAGATTCTCTGTCTGTCTGAACTATACCACAAGTTTTACTTTTAACACAATGAAAATAAATCAATAAAAACAAGCCTCGGGCGCAGGGTTATGACTAAACAGCATGTGGGTGGGTTTTAGAGCAGGAGCCACATTCATTAGAAAACAGTTATCCTTCTTAGTATTGATGCTTCAGGGGGTCTATACATCCAGGTTGTACCTCCACTATGGTTCCCTTGATGTCCAAGGCTAATCAGCATCTCCTTCTTATCCTGTCTGTGTCTCATCAGTGGCAAAACTTTCACAATCAAAGACTACAGGGAATGGAAATGATGCCATTTCTTTTTTGAGTAATGATTCTGAATTTTGTAAAGTGGTTTGTGTTATTAGTTGAACTGTTGATAATAAGTTATTTTAAAAATCAATGTTTAAATACACACACACTTAAAATTATGTATAAAATAGGTTTTATGTCCAATGTCTCACATGCAGTTTTTTGCAATTTTCAAGTCGCTATTTTTTCTTGGGTAGCTTCACATGTTCTATCTAACAATTTCAAATAGAGGTTTGGGTAAATAGGTGGCACAGAGCAGAGGACCTTCACACAGGAGACCAGAGTTTGAGTCCAGTATTAGACAACTTTCCACTGATGTTAATTAATGCCCAATCCCAACCAGATCACTTTCTTCACACATTTTTTGTTTGTCAGTTTTGCCCTTGTAGGGCGAAAACACGCTTTATATCCACCATTTCACTGCCAATGTACGAAATGAATCCTGACATCAAAGGTGGTGCAGTTTCAACAAATGTCTGCATCCATACATCGGGACACTCTTATAATAACTGGAAATCTAGTCATATTAGAGAGTTGAGACAAATGCCTTTCATGGGCATTAAAGTTGGAGGACTGGACGCTTCCACATCATACCAGCACATCCTGCACAGCATAGCCTGTATCTATACAGAAGCCCCTAAACCCAATTATACATCGAATACACTCAGTAGAAGCTTGAACATCTCATGCATGAATTCACAACAAGGGGAAAAAATCAAGAGAAATCAAATCCCTGTAGAATTTGGCTTGTGCTCAGAAATCAAGCGTGACTGCACACTGAATCCAACTCTGACATCTGTAGCTTGAGTCTGTTTGTTTGTGAGTGTGTGGGCCTCGGACCATCAGCTCACTCTTTTCTTTCTGTGTCACTGTCACGTGCTGAGAAGAAAATTGTCAACGAATCCCGTCAGAAACTGGCAGCAAAATTAAGTCATTCATGATATCTGACATCTAATCTCCTTTTCTAGCCAGACTGCTGTGTGTCTGTGCCGTCCACAGATGCATACATGTGCTGTGGTGTTTAAGGGATTAGTATTTATTCTAAGCAGAGAGAGAGAAACCCCCCACGTATCACGCACATTGAAGTCAAAGCTTGCTTCACAAACACAAGCTGCCAGCTGACATTCATAATTTTTCTAGTGGTCTGTCATCTGCTGATCCATCTCCAAGTTCACTCTTTAGGGATTAGCAGTCAACATCAGATTTTAAAGTGCTGCCGTTCCCATATGCTCGTGTCCTTTAATTCACATTTTTAGATGGAGGTTACACAGATATTGCTGACACGTGAAAATTAAATGAGCTCAATGCTTGTAGCTTAAGTGACACTCTCTATAGTAGTGCCAAGATTTTAACCCTAAAGAAAACTGCACTCAGCATTAGTTGGACTCTCATTAGAGGAGACAACAGCTGAAGCCTCAGCGTGGATTAAAAAGCTAAAAGGTCTATTTGTGCTTGTATGCTTTGGTCTGTGGAAAAGCATTAGTACTAAATGACCTTTTGATACAAGTTGATTGTCAAGCTCAGTTTCCATTGATAAAAAACATTAGTGGAGGTTTAATTTCAGCAGCTTCAGGGCATGTTGGGAATGTTTAATGGAAAAAAAACATGAATGGAGGGATTAAAACATGTACTGCTGATATTTATCATAGAACATACAATGTGTATAATCTAAATAAAATTTTATTTTCAAAAGCAGCGTTATTTTTACTGCAAAGGTGTCTTCATTTTGCAGTAACTGAAGCTTTTCTTCCTTGGTTTGAGAGAAGATTAGTTTTTCTTCCTTTACCTTCCCCCACACTCTTCCTGTCAGAGATGCATGCTGGACAAAAGCCAGTGTTGTGTTGCTGATGCGTGCACTAAATTAAATATCATATCAGCCATGCGGCATAGTGGCAAAGAGCTGATCCACACAAACAGACACAGTAGATCAACCTAAAGAAGATCTTTTTTATTTGTTTTAGAAGTAAGGTTTGGTGTCTAGATTATTAGACATTTTATCCAAAAAGAAACAAATTCACAAACTCCATCAGTCCTTTATCTTAACTGCTTGTTCTGTCAGAGAAAGGCTTTCAGAGGTGCTGGAGCCAATCCAGCTGTCTCTTTTGGGCAAGAGGTTGCCAGTCTATCACAGGGCTGACATATATAGACAGACAACCATTCACACTTACATTCACACCTACAGGCAGTCTAGAGTCACCAATTAACCTAACTGCATGTCTTTGGACTGTAGGAGGAAGCCTGAGTACCTGGAGACAACCCACACAAACACTGAGAGAACAATGAGCAAAAATCTATACAGGAAGACACCCACCCAATTTAACCCCAGCCCTTCTAGCTGTGAGGCAACGGTGCTAAATTCATAAGACAAAAAAGTAATTGAATTGATTCACAGTTGTCCAGTTTAAAGTTGCAATCCTCAATTCAACAGTAATGTCAAAGAAGATCTCTATTAGCAAAATTCAAAACCACAAAAGTGAAAGTTTCTGGTGGCTTTAAGTTTTCCGAATAGACCAATAATTTACACGTTCATGGTTTTGTTTGTTGTTTATATCTCACTGCCTCTATTTTAGCTGGAATCAAGATTGGCTCTCACCTGACTGTAGATCAGTTAAGCTTCTCTCAACTTTCCTTGTGTAGCTTGGCTCCCTGTGAATCTGTGAGGGTACTCGACTTTTCATTGACAAAGAATGACAGCTTTGCATCCATATGCGTGAACAAGTCAAAGCTGAGCTCTCATTGGTCGATCGGCTTCAGCTGCTTCCAGTATGCTTAACAATCACTGGCTCTTTAACAAACTTTTAACATCAAATCATATTCATGTAGATTTACGGCCTGGGCATCATAACCTGTTGGTCCGATGATTATCACTTACCACCTCCTAAATATCAGGTAAGTAAGATGAGAAGGTTATTTTGCTCATAAATATGTAATCAATATACAACAAAAGGTCAATTTACTGACAGACTGTATGTGTATCACACCTTTTAAAGTTAACAAACCACTCTGCAGGCATGGGGCAATGGTGGCATTCACTTGGAGCTGTGTCTCTGTTCGCTTTAGGAGTCTTGGTGTGAAACACATCTGTACTTTTCTAGGTTTTCTTCACCAACTACTGTATTTGCTAACTTTGGCTGTGCGAAAGGAATTATAGTGGGGCTGAGTGAGGTTAATGCAGTTGATGAAGAAATCAGTTGCTACAAAGAGAAATTACAGACAAAAAACCGAAGTGTCCCCCAAATGACTTTTACAATGCTATTGCGGTGTTGTGAATTTTAAATCACTTCCAAAATCATTCATTCATCATTCAGTCATTATTCCCTAGTTTGTACAGTCAAGCAGAAATGACATTGAAAGATACACAAATGTTTTGTTTTCCAAACACATACACTCGATAAATGACAGACAGGAAAACAGAGGAGGGCAACTGGAGGTAACCAACTCCTGTAAATTATTCTCCTCACATGCGTATGGACATGATACACATCAGCTGTTTATATTTGTCTAGTGAAGTGGCCACACGCCTGAGAATCTGGTCACGTCTTTGCCTGATCATGCAGAAACTGCTGTCTACAAATTACAACATTGGGCAGTGAACCCATTTAGATCCACAGGTGCATTTTAATACAATGGAACTGATAAACAAATTAACAAGTAATATTTATGTTTCTCTAATTATTCTTCTGTGGTGTGAGTATATAAACAAGTCTGTATTGACAAATCACTTATCTTTCTACACGCTACTGTAAGTTTTAAGACTTTGACAGGAGCTCCGCCTGGGGGCCAAAGGTCGAGCTTTATCATTCCTCCCTCCTAATTGGCTCCATTCATTTTAGACAGTGCTGACCTTTCTAGTTGGACCATATCTAATTAACCAAAAAAGGAAAACAAGGAAAGGAAAACCTCTGGTAGGGCATAGTTTAACAGCCACAGAGTAGACTTTTTAGTCAAGTCTTTGCTATAATTATTGCTGAATTAACACAACAAATCCAGAACAAAAACAAATACAGTATGTGATTATACATTAATTTGAAAGTGAAACTACTGTTAGTCGAGCAAAAATTAGTGCCCCCTCTTCTAATTCTGTGTTGTTGTGTAAAAGGATAACAGAAATCATCAGATCAGGTATTAGTATTAGGCAAATACAGCCTCAGACAACAACATATCTTTTTTCACTATGCCATGATTTATTTAACAAAAATTTAAAAGAAAAAAAACACATATGGGCAATGCCAAGTACCTCCCTATGATTCCTAAGTTTGTAAATTCACCTTTAGTGGGAATAACCTGAAGTAATCATTTCCTGTATGACTATATCAGACTCTCACATCACTGTGGAATTTTGGCTCTTTCCTCTTGATTCAGAGAAAACAAATAGAAGCACGGTGAAAAAGTTTAATGTTGTTGTTCATCAACAATTGTACTCGCTTCACTCACTTCAGAAGATTATTATTATGTTTTAAGACAAAAAAACTTTCAAACTGCCAGTTGAAAACAGTTAAAATATTTCTTTCCAGTCATGTTTTGCCTGTTAAGTAATAACATGAAAGAAATTAATAGAAGTGTGTTATCGTTATGTCCTATGTAATTTAGCAGACTCT